>JAOPJM010076426.1:0-14371 GCA_027124095.1 Muusoctopus leioderma
CTACTACTACTACTACTACTACTACTACTACTACTACTACTACTACTACTACTACTACTACTACTACAGCTGCTGCTTTCTGTGAAGCATTAAAACAAATCAAAAACGTTCCGTAAATTTTTAATGACGTTTTCTTTTTAGTTACTGTTGTTGTTTAGCCACAAGTTGGTCCCTGAGTCAGCTGGCTTATGGTCAAAGGTATTACAGTCATGACCATCCAATATTTTTTTAAAGCATTGTGTACTCTGGATTACATTATCCAATGTAACCTTTCTTAAGATGGTAGGGTGAGATTGAGGGAAATTTGGTTGCTATTTCTAGCAGGCTGAGCGACCACGTAGAGGGGTTCCTCGTTGATTCGTTTTCTCCGTAGTAGTTTTTTGTATTTTTTCCATAATAAAATGTGATCTCAGTTAATATGTAGGTCTTGTATATTACAACCAAAGTACTAATGTACTGCCAGAGTATTGGAGAGGTATTAACATCGATTACTAAATCTTATTATTCCAAGATGTCCTAGCTTTCTTCACTGGCAGGATTTTGATATTTTACTTCAGCCTCCCTTTGATGGACATGTGATTTAGATTATTCGTATTTAAATATAAGCACTTACAGTATTTACTTTGTGGAATCCAGTGGTTCCTCAAATTTTTATAATCATGACCCATTTTGGTAAATCAATAATTCATCATCACTTTAAAAAAATAAATAAATTTAAATAAAAAACAATGACGCGCACTTAACATTTGATATATTTTTTTGGGGGAAACATTCCCCAATATTTGTTTACAGTAAGTGCTGTGTTGTAGCCTTTATGTCTATTCATGAATATTTTACGAATTTTAAAAAAGATATTTTAAAAGTAAAAGATTTTATCTCAGTGACCTTTTCAGAATTATACTATCACCCTATTTCTGCCGCAACCCAAAAGAATGGGAACAGCTTGTGTAATCTATTTCAGTAACTTAACGATCTCATTCTTATCTACCGCCATGACTATCATACAGTTATTTTGGAAACGTCACCCAAGAACCTCTACTAAACGTCACCAACTTATTAAAGCATGCCGCCTTTGACAAGTCTTGAACCGTACTTTACACCTTTGGATAGCATAACGCATGTATATAATATCTACTAGGTTTTGGATGTGAAGTTATCAACCCGGCTTTTATCGACCCGGCTTTTATCGAAACTGAGATGTAAGTTATTGCAACTCTGATTGTAAAAAAAAAAGAAGTCTATAATGCTCTTTAGTAAACAGATTCTTAGTGACAAGATCGTTGAAAACTTCAATTTTAACTATTGATTCAAAAGCTTTGTAGACGACAAACGGTAAAATGAATATTTAAATACCTTAAATGCAATACATTCATGCAATAGATTTATTATTGTCAACTTAAACTATCTCGCTTCATTGTCATGTTGTGTAAGCTGTTTTATAACGAACGAACTTATCTGCGTATGCATTCGAAGATTACATTTATTTCAAGGTTCTTGATGTATTTGTATCCGATTTTGTTCCATGGCTGTTGAAGGAATATTTGTAATGTACCGAGTTTTGTGAACATTACTAAGCCTAATCCGTCTTCTATTATTCCATCCACTTATTCAAAGTTATCTTTCAGTTCCTTCTTCATTGTTTTACTCTTTGGATATTTCTATACAAGTATATCTCTATGTAAGACATTATGTAGTTTGCTCTCTTGTGCATTCGTTATTCATAAGTCGTTTAAAATTATTAACATCAGTTTATCAGGAGAAGACGGTTACTAAGGCGGCGAATTGGCAGAGTCGTTAAAGCATCGGATAGATTGCCTTGCGGTAATCGTTCTGGCTCACTGCGTTCTGAGTTCAAATACCGCCGAGGTCAACTTTGCTTTTCATCCTTTCGGAGTAGATAAATAAAGTACCAGTCTAGGGCGGCGGACTGGTGGAATCATCAGAGCGTCGTACAGGATGGTTTGCGGTATTTGTTCCGGCTTTTTGCGTTCTGGTTTCGAACCCAGCCGTGGCCTTTTTGCATGGTAGATTTAATCTGTCGCCAGGTTTAACACCACCACCTAGCCCTTGGGGGCCTTTAGCGGAGTCGACTCTGTTGCAAGCATTCGTGCCAGGTCTCCGGTCTGAGGATACCTTCCTCTCTCCCTCACACCAGTCTTGGAGGCCCTAAAAATGGTGATAGGCATTGCCCTTTCCTCCTGACTAACCGATACAAAAGTTCAATCAGTTCACGTGCAGTAGAACATTAAAATGAAAATGTACCATAACTATCAATAGATCGCTGGTTTACCACGGAAAGCTTCGTCTTCCTGTAATGCGTTAAGGACAATTCAATCTGACAGAACCTATTTCTTGGACTACGATGAGAAATCAGAATACGAGGAATAAGGTGAAATGGTTCAATCAGGAATCGAAATTGCGTGTAGACTAACCTAACTATACGGCACTCGCACCTACATGCACTACACACAAGGAACGAAGCTCCGAACAACACTTACCTTACTTTTTGATTAAGGGTTTACCGTCGTTGTCATGTTTGTTGGCATGGAGTAGTTTATCTCGTGGTTGTGACATGGAGTAGTTCATCACGTGGTTCTGGGTTCGGTACTACAGTGCAGTACATTAGACAAGTATCTTTTTTATAGCCTCGGGTTAGCCTATGCGTTGTGAGTGGAATTTGGTAGATGGAAACTGCGTGGAAGCTCGTCGAATAGAACAGAGTTTAATTACTCCTGTAGAATAGATTGAACTCTGGAGGAAGACAATGCTAAACCACTTCTATAATGTACCAACAAAGTCCTGTGGATATTCTACAAGGCCACCAGAAGTTAAATAAGACTTGATGGTACCTATTTATTATTTTTAGCTTATCTTCATACAATCTTCCAAAACTATTGAACGGTGGGAAGCTAAACCATTCAATGCCACACTTTACCACAATGTGAATCTTTTTTATATTAGACACTATAAGCCCTGATTTAGATAGATAAAGAGCAACATGCCCACTAACGAAACTCAGATCACGCATGCATCACATGCTGGGTGACCATGTTACCGATTACACCGCAGAATGCTTGTCTGTATCAAATTTGGTACTATAAGTGCTTTTTATTCCTGTTCTTTTAACAGTACTGTTTTATCTCCACAAGTATCTCACTTTCTTCCAAGATAATTCGCTAGCTACAAAGCGCTTGCGTGATAAGCTATTCTACTAATGTCCAACATCGCGAAGGTTAATGTTTACAACAAGAACCAACCCCACGCATATGAACAAATTATAAGTTGACGGCTAATATTTTTATGTAAATGGTGTTAAACATCATAAGCACCAATTTGAGACAGAGGTAGAGCAAAAAATCCAATGACGGGACTGAAACCAAGTGATACGTACATTGTTCTAGTCTCGTCATTTGGCCTGTTTCTATTTTTTTGTCTCAAATTCGTGCTTATAATGTCTAATATTTACATTAAAATATTAGCAGTTAATTCATTATATATTCTTGTTTAATGGTATTCAGCAACAACTAGCAATGTATGCGATAAAGTGTAAGATGCAGTGAAATTGTGTCATGATATTCGACGAAACTTTGAGACTTTATGGTATATATTACAATTAAAAATAAAACAAAAGTGAATATAATAACAGTATATGTGTGTATTTAAATGGCAATCATGGCTCTTCCGCGACGTAAATATTTCAGTTTCAGCACATGATCTCATTACCACGCACGTACAGCTCTGAAATTTCGATATTCAGTAAGTTTGTTTCAAATTTATTGATATTATTTGCTCTCTTACTGAAAATAAATTAGACAATTTTATTTTTTACATAGCTCACTCCTCTCCAATTATCCTCCATCTGAACTTGTAGATGGATGGATAATTGGGAATGTAGTAGTATTGTTGTCGTCGTTGTACAAGAAATATAATGATATGGTATTTTCAATCACGTTTAGAAAAACCTCACACTTATATCATGACACTTTTTAAAAGACCTATTGATATCCCCTCCCACAACTAGCAAAATCCTCATCATTTTGGTTGCAAGTGTAGCCGTAGCAAATATTCTTAGAATTTCCGCTGAAGATATTTGTAACTTTTTCAGTTAAATGTCACAGCATATTATTAGATAATGGAGTTTATAATTATAATTAGAAACCTTATCGATAATAATCGGATCTATAATGAAAGTAATTTCTCTTCGTTCTGTACATTAATGATCAATGATACATTTACCATCGAAAATAACATTATAGTAAGTGGTCAACATCTAGAGATAGTATAGTATATCTAAGAAGCAACGTAGTAAATGTTGTTTAGCCTAAGGTCAGTCCTGATTGAGCAGACCTAGGGTCAAAGGTACTCCAGCCATCTAGGACTGCATTTTCTGATGTGTTACTTCCTTTTTTTAAGACGGTGGCGGTGTAGTTTGAAGGAGATGTTTTGGCTGCTATTTCTAGCATGTCGAGCGACTACATAGAGGGTCCCCCGTTGGTTCGACGTAGCAGATGTTGGTGGGGTGGTGGTGAGGGTATTCAAATTAGAAGTGATCGTCTTAAGCATTATCAACCTCTATTGTTTCACTCCTACTCTTTAGACCAGGGGTTAAACATTTTAGCTTGTCGATCCCTCCAAAGACTCCTCGATCTACCAGCAAGCCCTTTTTCTGAATTCCCCGAAATAGGCATAAATATGACGAAGGGAGAGTGAATGAGCGAAGGGATAGTGAACGAGGGCGATAGAGAGACAGAGATCAATAGAGAGAGAGAGAGAGAGTGAATGAGAGCGAGTATTTGAGGGAGAGGGTGAATGAGTGAGAGAGGGAATGAAAGAAAGCGAGAGTTTGTGAGGGAGTAAATGAGCAGCAGAGTGAATGAGGGGAGAGAGAGAGAGAGAGAGAGTTATACGGAGGGTAAAATACGGATGTCTTACCATGGCTTAAGACTGCAACTTTATAGATGGAAGAGCTACAAACGATTAAACCGACATAGACACATTTCATCGACCTCGGAGAGACGCAAGGCGAAGTTGACCCGACAGGATTTAAACTCGGAACGTAGACGCATGGAACTAAATACTGTAAAGACTTTAATTCCTGATTCTCTACAGTTTCAGCTACTCGACCACTTAGAGATTAGAATGTTGGGCTTTAAATTTGAGGGGAGGGTATAACGGATTAAATCAACCCTCAACTAGTACTTATTCTATCGACCCCGGAAGGATGAAAGGCAAAGTTGGGCTTGGCGGGATCCGAAGTCAGAACGTAAAGATACACAACTGAGTACCCCAAGGCATTTCATTCGCCCCTCTACAAATTCTATCAATTCACCGCCATAAGAGAGTAAAATATTGATTTCTAATATAGACACAAGGCCTCACATTTTATGGGAGGGAACAGTCGACCAAGTTCTTGATTGGTTCTTATTTTATCGAAACCGGAAGGATGAATGGCAAAGTCAACCTTAGCGAGATTTGAACTCAGAATGTAAAGATTCACAACTAAATACAACAAAACATTGCCATAAGAGAGTGAAATATTAACAATGGATGATTGAAAATAGGACACTTCAAATATATTTTAATGGATTTTTACCTTTCCAATGTCGAAAGCTTTCTGAGTTTTTATCTCACTCATGGACATTTTCACCAACTCTGAGTACATCTGAGTATTTCTGAGTACTTTGTTCAACCTCTTGAACTCTTCCATCGGTGGATGTCGATATTTACAGCGTTGCTGGCACATGCTTTAAACAGTATAGCTCCTGAAACAACAACTCTACGTGGTAGCTCAAACTTGTAAATCTCCTTCAAATTACACTGTACTGTCTTTAGAAGGGGAAGACACATTGGATAATGTAATCCTATTTAGGCAATATCCGAGAAAAAGAAGAAATAGTCACGGATAGAACGCCTTCGATTATATTTGGTTGACCTGAAGTTAAGCAACAGCTCTGAATATGCGCCATTGATTTTTTTTTATAGCTTAGGATGACAGTTACCATCACCTTTTTCAGAGACTGTGGGAGAGAGGGAGGAAAGTATTCTCAGACTGGAGAACTGGCCCGAATGCTTGCAACAGAGTGAACTCTGCTAAAGGTACTCAAGGGCCAGGTGGTGGTGTTAAACTACTCAAGTAGGCCACGGTGGGATTTGAACTCATAACGCAAAGAGCCAGAACAAAATACCGCAAGACATCACAACCGATGTTCTAACGATCCCGCCAAACTGCCGCCCTAGATTAGCACTTTATTTATCTACCCCGAAAGGATGAAAGGCAAAGTTGACCTCGGCGGAATTTGAACTCAGAGCGCAGTGAGCCGGAACGAATACTGCAAGACATTCTATCCGATGCCCTAGCGACTCTGCCAATTTGCCGGCAGTTTAACGACGCCAGAATCACGTTTGGAATTTTAGGTTAGAAATAGTACAATAAATAACTGTAATACAATATAATGTCATTGTGACAATTGTGAAGAAAAAGAAGAATAGAGCAATCCTAAGTATGGTCGGAATTTAATGGGAGAGTCAATATTTAGAGTTTAGATTTCTGGTTAGCCAGAAAAAAGGACATATTTACTCAGTTATTCACACATTCATGTTTGTGTGTGTTTGTTTGTGTGTGTGTGTGTGTGTTTGTGTGTGTGTGTGCGTGTGTGAGTTTGTGTATTTGTGTATTTGCTGTAACCTATTGGTTAATAATACCACTTGAAGTCCCGTAACACACGGAATCGTCGAGGCTCGCTTCCAAGACTTCGTCTTCAGGTTATGAATATGGGGCAGGTTAAGTGCGAAAGAGTGAGGCAATACTTCACCAAGCGACACAACATTTAAATACAACACTGCAAGTTAACGAAACACTCAGCATCAATACGATGTTTCCATTGGTTTCAGCGACGTGTTGTATCACTCATGTTATCTATTTACGACTGAGATGCTGGTATATAAAGTGACTTTAGCCAAGGACACAACACAATCTTGGTGTCATGATAGAAACGGTTGAATACTCGGTCAGCTGTCCGATATTTTATAGTTTTAGCTATTGATGTTCTTTTAGTAGTTCATTGTTGTTGTTGTTTAGCACCTGATCGAGCATGCCTATGATCAAAAACATTCTAGCCATGACCATCCCGTCTTCTCTTTCAGATATTATGTACCTAGGATTACATTATAGTGCGTCCTTTCTTTTCCTAGTACAGTAGGGTGGGATTTGAGGGAGATTCGACTGCTATTTCTAGCAGGTAGAGCGACCACTTAGAGGCTCTCTCGTTGGCTTGATACTCTCTTAGTTGTTGTTGCTGTTGTTTAGCCCCAAGTAAGATTTGATAAAGTAGATCTATGATCAAAATGCATTCCAGTCGTGATCATCCCGTCTTATTTTTTAATTATTTTTTAGATACAGTGTATCCTGGATCACATTATTCAACGTGGCATTTTTTTAAACGGCTGGTTCTGATTAGAGGGATATTTGGCTGTTATTTTTAGCAAGTCGAGCGACCATGTTGAGGTTCCCGCAGTAGTTGATGTTCCCTACTTGGTTCTGATTCCCTCGTTTAGTTGTTTCCATATATAGAAAGGTTGAGTGAAGTACGTCCTGTAGCTCTTAATGAATCACTGGATCACCACGGATGGCCTCGTCTTCATGTTGAATGAAGTGAAAAACAAGTCAGACTGGCCTAACTCACCCCTCTCACATATATTAACTATAATCTGAAAACAAAAATATGAACGAGGGAGCCTCTAGCTGGTCGATAGATCTACTAGTTCAATCTTTATATCACCGGCATGGCTGAAATAAGATCCCTTAAGTTTGGATACGCAGACGACATAGCCATAGCCTACCAATCCAACAACGTGATTGAATTGGAGACAGCACTTAGCATAGACACTCAAGCTAGAAAGACCTTCTGCGGCAACTGGTACCTGAAAATGAACACCATAAAACAGTGACGACTCTATTCCACCTTAACAACCATCACGTAAATGAAACTCTGCAAATACGGCTCAATAACGAATTACTCCATCGAGAGAAACACCCGTAAATACCTCGACAGAGCCTTAACATTCAGACAACATCTAGAAAACAATGCACAAAAAAAAAAAAGGACGAACTCACAGATCAGAAATTTAGCTGGAAGGTCCTGAGGAGTATCTCAAACTGTACTAAGAGCATCTGCACTGGCCTTATGCTAGAAGAACGTAGCTGAATACTGTGCTCCCGTATGGACACGTAGTGCCCATATAAATGAAATCAACATCCAGCTAAATGAAACGATGCAGGTTATATACGATGCCATTAAATCAACATATTTAGTCTAGCTACTGAGTGCGGTTGGTCCTCCTCACTTCTGTAGAGAGGAAACCACTCAAAAGAAGCTCCACGGTATCAGAAACACAAATATTGTTACACCCTAGAAACAGAATAACCGATGCAGCACACACCACCTCAAGACTAAAATCAAGAATACCTTTCTATAGATCAGTAAAGAAAACTTCAGCATTAAGGAGGCCTTGAGAGACGAATAGATGGAGCACCCTTCCAGCGGTGGTGACCTAGTTGTGGACCCCACTGAACCACTGCTCGGTTTCTATCAGCTAACCAAAAAACAGTGGACATATGCAAACAGGCTGAGGTCTGACCCCGACAGACTAGCGGGTAACTTGCATCGATAGTGATATCATTAAACCCCTATATACCCAGCATGTCAGGGACACTAACAAGAAACAAACCAGACAGTGCCCATTTTTCTAAACGGTCAGGTGTAATTTGATGGATATTTGACTGTTATTTCTAGCAGGTCGAGCGACCATGTAGATGTTCCCTTACTAGTTCGTGTTCCATCCTTAGCTTTGGTTACCTCGTTTAGTTGTTTCCGTATATAAAAAGGTTGGGTGAAGATCGTCCTGTAGTTCTTAATGCACTGTCCGGCTACTTCGATCCCGGGAGAATATGGAGCAATCCATGAAGCTCGCGACGCAAACATCAATTGGATTTCAAATGTAAATTTGGAGCTGTGAGAGATGTAGCGATTGCTTCATCCCCGAGCAGGGCTGAATGGACTCGCCTAACTTGCGTGGGCGAGAAGTGGTTTCTTCCCTGTATTGGCATGGCCTGTGGGAGGAGCCACGTTTCCTTTGTCTCCGTTCCCGCCAATTCGGGTCCTTTACTATAAAGGGCCCGCACTTGAGCTGACCACCAGTTAGCCAACGGAAATCCCGACACTTTGCGTCGGGCTTGGTTAGCTCCCGATGCGCGCACGCGCGCGCATACACAGACAGACACACACACACATGCATACCTCTATCCTTGTCTCTCACCCTTCGACCTCTCTCTCCACCGACTATGCCGACTCCGCTTTACCCACTCGGTCGATTGGAACCCAGTCAGATTTATCTGACCTGTAGTATCGGTTTCCAATCCTACCATGGCCTAGCGTCGAGGATTAAGTTCAGGAGAGAGTCGTCACGAACACACTTACACAGACACACTCACAACATTGCTCATGTGTACGATATTATGTACCACTGTATATATGTATTGTTTACCTTCTCCGTAAACCATGTTTAACTATGTAGCCCTTTCGTTCTCAGTCAGTTGACTGAGAACATATCACTCTACTCTGAATAAACAACTATCTATTTATATACACAGTGTTACTCATTCTTCTACTATTCGTCCTCTCTCATCGCTACGTGACACAGTACGCTTTCTTCCTCTCTCTGACTGCCTCATTGCTACTGGTCACTGCTTACGCTGTCTTCCTCTCTCGGTGGCTGGATACGACAGCGACGTGATAGTATCACAGACGCGTCCCCAACTTTCTGGGGACAGAGGCTTGTAGACACACATACATCTATATAGACTCGGGGACTGTAGGACTAGCAACCCTATAGTCCCACCAAACATCATATAGATATTGACTGGTGAACGGGGCTCGTTCACCAGTCAATATCGATTCGCTAAACATTAAATGAAGTACAAATTATATTGTAAAAGATTGAAAAGTTTATCCCCACAAAATTTATTAAAGAAATATTGTATCTATAGAATAGGAGTTAAATCAAAAATCCAAAT
Source organism: Muusoctopus leioderma (assembly GCA_027124095.1). Taxonomy (NCBI): domain Eukaryota; kingdom Metazoa; phylum Mollusca; class Cephalopoda; order Octopoda; family Octopodidae; genus Muusoctopus; species Muusoctopus leioderma. The sequence continues at coordinate 10,073 of JAOPJM010076426.1, forward strand.
CCAAAATGTAGACATCTTGTTCTTAAAAACAGAACTGCTTCTATCAGATCCTCCTTCATAGAGGCCCTTAAAACTGATTTGATTATTTTCAGTACAGAAAAAAAGTCAAATTATTATCTGTGAAATTGAAAATTTTAACGCATTATATTACAATATACATTTAGTCGGTACATTTTTATCAACTCGGACTCCAGTAACCCAATAATTGCTTCCGACTCCACACCTGGTCGTAAATTATGTAAGAAACATTTTTTGGTGTTACGTTGCACGAATACAGACGGTATGCCCTTTTAAAGTTAGTGGTGGTGTACACCAGCTACCAGTGCATTATTACCATTCTAAGAAATTGTGGAGACAACATAGGCTAGAGAGAACTCTTTAGTCATGTCATGGACATGACAACCTTTCTAGTGTTCATGCGACAATAAAATGCACCCAGTAGACTCTGTAAAGTGGTTGGTGATAGAGAGAGCATCCAGCCATAGAAACCAAGCCAAATGAAACATCCACAACACAGGTACTATAGAATTTAACAAAAACAAAATTATCTTATTCCACTACACCCAAATTTACACAAACTCTAGCATACTCCAACCTACAAAAGCTGAACTCAAACAAACTGAAACACATACACAAATACCAACTGCAATTGTATTAACTCTAGTAACTGTCCTTTAGACAATAAATTCCTAGATAATGACATAGTATACAAATGCAATGTTATCACTAATACTTCCATATATTTAAACTACACTCACACTTTCAGGAACCCAAATAGAAAAAAATGCAACATCACTCTTCAAATTTATTTGGGAGTTAATGGAGAAAAATATACACATTCAAATGGAAAATATTATCTAAGTTCCTATACTGGTAATAAGAGACCCTGCAATTTATGCTCAAGAGAAAGCTTAGTCACTCTATTCGCTAAGAGTAATCTACTAAATAAACATAATGAAAGGATTTCTTCATGTAAACACAGGGTCTCAAAATGCTACCTCCATTACAAACCCAACACTCTACCCCGAAGATAAGAACTCCTCATTTCATTAGCTCAAGCTGTACAGACCATACCAGAATCATTCACATAATCCACTACACCACTTCTGTGAGATCTTTACTTGCTGTGAATCAACTCATTACACTTTATTGAACCAAAACCTTTATATTGAACACCTTACTTACATTAACATTTCCACTCCAACTTTAACCATTTTCTCCTTTTGCTGTCAATGTACCTAACACACAGACATGACTATGTACACTTCAAGCCCCCTAAAACTTGTTTTCTTACTCCTCTCTTCTGCCTCCTTCACCTCATCATTTTCTTCTCTTCTTTCCTCCTCCTCCTTAGTTTGTTCCCTCACACCCACACATTCCTTTGCATTATTTTACAGCCAACTTTTTCCTCTCTTCCATGTCTTCTCCCCTTCCTTAGACTTCCACACATTCCATTGAGGTATATATTACTCTCTCTTTGTATCTAATTATAGAGTTGGACTTTGACGACCCCACTTAGCAATTTCTTTTCTTACCAACTTTCTTCACTTTTCTCTATATCTAGAAAACCCATATTAAAACAGAAATGCCATTCCCTTGACAAGCTCCCATTTGAACGAGAAACCCATATTAAAACAGAAATGCCATTCCCTTGACAAGCTCCCATTTGAACGAAACATCTGTAAGGAAATTACGGGTAGAAATAATCTATGGTAACCTGAATCTGAAGATTAATGACCGACTGGTATAAGAGCAAGAATGAAACCAATTTTATTCCCTGCCAAAGTATGGATATAAAGTAATAATAGTCGAGGCCAGCTCTAGGAAATGTGTGTCCCAAATAATTGAAAGCATTTTTGGTTTACCTCTCTAGATAAAAAAAATCATGAGGTTTATTGGAAAGCAAAGGGAAAATGCAACGAGGAGGATTTAAGCTAGATTTTATTAATACAAAATTAGATCTTCATGATCTAAAAATAATACACTTGATGAAATGCATTTAAATTCTCATCAAGCAACACTGACAACTACCAAATTTCTTGTAATTCAGAATAACTAAATTGAAAACACTTGATTACATCTGAAACAAAACTCCTGTATCAATGGCAGTGCCCCAGCATGGCCACACCTCGCAGACTGAAACTGGTAAAAGAGTATACAATATTTTTATGTTATTTAGCCCTGATCAAAGGCATTCCAGCTATGACCATCCAGTCTTTTTCAAGCATAGTACATCTAGGACTACAGTAGCCAATGTACCTTTCCCTTCTTCAATACAGTAGTGTGATATGAGGGAGATTTGACTACTATTTCTAGAAGGTCATGCTACTATGTAGAGGTTCCTCTGTTGGATTTGGTTATATGTTATGTTGACTGACTAATCAATAAAAAAACCAACACATAAATATCTCAAATTAGGTTTGTAATGCTCCCTGCATTAAATATGTTAACACTAACTTGTTTTCTCATGCTGATGGTATCTCTGAATTACTTATTCTCTAAACATAATCAATAATAAGAATTGACAAATTCTGGGTAAAATTTACCAGATGTCACATATGCAATACCATTAACAATAAATAACTTCACTCACCAACAAACTGCAATCACTAGCACACTGATATACTGCGTGCTGTCTCTTCCACCACTACTATAATAGTTTTCCTCCTCTGGATTAGTAAGCTATGTAATACCACCACCCAAGCCTACTTGCCTCTCCCTTGCTTGTTATACTATTTTCCCCATCCTGCAATCCTTTCTCCTCAAAACTGCAACCTTCTAGAATTCCCTCATTTTCCACAGTCCTGAAAGGCAACCTACAGAAGTTCAGATTAAGCAAAATCACATCGATCCTGCTAGTATAGGAAGGTCTGCAAAAGTCATGGGCAATGGCCCTTTTTCTTAGACTAAGTAATAAAAAGTTTACTACTTGCTCTGCAACATATCTAGGACTACATTGCCCAATGTGACCTACCTATTTTAAATCAGCAGGGTGTGATGTGATAGATCTGGCTGCTATTTCTAGCAGGTCAAATGACTGTAAAGCTCCCAAAGCGAATAGGTAAATCCTAAGAACAATTTTATTTTAAATAATTTATTGTCAGTAAATAGTGTTATCAAGGATATTTTTGGTGAGTTTGGTAATTTTAGTTTGACTCATATCAATGTCTAGACATCTCATCAACACTCATTTACCATTATTTCATTATACCTTCTAAGGCATCTTGACCAAAGTCAGCACTATTCCAGATTTGCACCTCATTTCACCTAAACAAATCCACTTTTTACAGTTTTGTTTTAACTTGACTTTGATCTTTCTTATAAATGTTCACTAATTTATTTGTTTCCAAAGTTTGTTTTTTTTAAAGAGAGAGTAAGTAACTTTCACTGTTGCATTATATGTTGTAGTTTAGCCCTAGGTCAGACATTCCAACAATGACCATCCTTTTTTTAATATTTTTTCATACTGCATTATTCAATATGTTCTTTCTCTTTTAAGATGTTCAACAATGACCATCCCTTTTTGAATATTTTTTTCATACTGCATTATTCAATGTTCTTTCTCTTTTAAGATGTTAGGGCGTAATTCAAGGAAGATTTGGCTATTGTAGGTGAGCGTAAAGTGGAAAGAAAAGAGTAAAAAGTGGAAGTGTAAAAAAGTAAAATTGTTAGGTGTCAAACGAAGAGGAAAACTATTTAATGAGGTGTGAAACTGAACTAGAGACCCAAAATCAGCGGGATATATTTGAAGTGGGTTTGTGATAACGAAACAATACCTCTTTAGGCATTTGACGTTTTCTAAGGATATTAATAAGGTATTAAACAAAAAACAGCAAGTGGGTCAAGGCAACAATGAAAGTAATAGATCTAGAATGAGAGCACAGCTATCTTATTTTTCACTTATTTTTTAACTTTATTCACTTGACTCATAATTTTGAACAGCTGTTCAGAAGAATTCAAAAATACTTTGAATATATTAAATTTCCAAAATTAAACGAAATTATCAAATCTTCCCATCCGTTTACCATTATTCAAAATGGCAACCAGACATACAGTTACTTTCAATTTTGTTTTAATGTACACTTGTGGGAGGAGCAATAAAAGTGAAAGAGACACACGCATACGTCATGAGAGGTGAATTGTGATGTTTTGGAACCCTGCTCGAATCAGACCTCGCCTCTCTTCAAGGCACAAACTTATTTTTTACAAATTGTTTTAACTGTTCTTTTTGCAGAAATAGACAATTTCCAATTTCATTAAGCTCTAGTTTTTTTTTTTGGGGGGGGGGGGGGGGGGTGT
>JAOPJM010076716.1:0-14368 GCA_027124095.1 Muusoctopus leioderma
TGTATATATATATATATATATATATATATATATATATATACAATGGCAGAACCAAAGCACTAAACTATATATATATGTGTGCACACTAATAATAATTATTATTATTATTGGTGTGGTAGAAATAGTAGAGTACCAAACTGAATTATTCACACCATTCAATTACGTTCCTGTGCGTACTACTTTAAAATCCTGAATGATTCATCAGATGATATTTTCATGCAATAGATTTCCTCTATTATAACTTTAATTATTGGGTCATCCAATTTTTGTATAAAGGAAGGGAGCATATTAAAATTATTTCATTTTTTTTCTTCTCAAAAGTATCATTATTATTAAATGACTCATGTTTATACATTTAATATTTAATATTTCTTACCAGCTCCATATCTATGGACAAGCCTGTTTCTATATATTGTACATCATCAGCATAGTATAATGGAACAGTAGTCAACTAATTAATTATATTATATTATAGATAGTCAATTAATTCATATTATCCAAGTAATTGTCTTCATTTTAAATCAGAAGGGTAGGAAGAGAGAAAGAAGGATGAGGAGGAAGAAAAAATGAGATAGAGTCATACATAGAAATAGATACAAACAACTTTGAATGTACCCAATTCATTATCGTTTCTGCCAAGGCAAATGCAGTTAGTTCAAGTTCAAATTCAACAGTGTTATGGAAATTTTCCTTATGTAACTTGTAACTTGTCTAAAGAAAACTAACTTGTTAAACAGGAAAATTAATCAATAAAATTTGAGAATTGTTTCACTTTTTTCATATTCTCCTTTCCATGTTAGTAGTATGGTTGGAACAATTTTGGTGGGGAAATTTATTCGTTTACCATTTTCTTCACTGCACACAATTAGATGCCTCTCTTGCAGTGAATTGAAGGGAGAATGAAACTTGTGAGCAAAGTAGATTGAATTTAATTGAGTGATTGCAGCAAAGTTTGAACTCATGATCTTGTCAAAGAGACCACTTTTGTTGCTATGATTCTTGTAGATATCTGAGAAATGTTTGGTGTTTTATCTTGGTTAAAAATCAGTTTCATCTCTATAATTAAATGTTTCCTATAATAATTTTATCAAAATTTTATGGTTGGAATTATACACTGACTTAAATAAAGAATGTTAGCTAGAATAACCTGAAGAACTTGGCACTTTATAGGCATTAATTTGAGAGGGGAGGTATGCTAGGCTTGCTATGGTGGAGTGGTTAACACTGCCGCCCGGAATACGGCAGATGCATGGTTCGATTTCCGCTGGCAGATCTAGTCACATTTTTTCATTCTCGAGTTTGTGTTTGTAGAGTGTCTAATTTAATTTAATTTAATGTTTATTATTTTTGTTTGTTTGTTTAGCAATGTGGAACAATGACTGTGAGGCTAAGCTGCTGACCACATGGTCAAAAGTTCAAAACTTACTACTATTACTACTTCAGTTATTGTTTAGTGTCCCTGGATAAGACATATAATTTTGCTCCCTTTAATTTATCTGGCTAATTATCAAGTATTACATTGTTTATTTGCTGATGATGGCTACAAGGGTAACCAACTGTGAAAGCAATTGCTTCAAAATTTTCAAACCATTGAGATGGAAAAAATGTGCACAGAACCACCCTTTATCATCTACTAATTTTTAAAACATAACTAATTAAATAAATAAAGCATCACATCCATGGTAACATGGAAAATGGATGCAAAATAGTAGAAACAACCAAACAAAAAAAGGAAGAATATATTCTTAATATCAGCATCATCATACATTGGTTTTTCCATGCTGGCATGAGTTGACAGGTTGTCACAGTCTGCATCATCTTGCACACACAGCAACAGAGAAAACCAACCAACTTTGTTGTTGTGTATGTCTTACAGTGTAGACTGAGTGTGTTTTATAATGCCACCAGCACCTGTGAGATTGTCTCATGTGGGTGGACTAAAGAGTTTCCTCTACTCTGTATTAGTTCTTATTCAAAGTTACTGCCCTCCAAGACAAGTAACATGTGATGCAGCTTGTGGAGTCCCTGTCTCATTTGGACATTGCATTTTTTCATTTTTAGCATGTTTTCTATGGTAAGATGCCCTTCCTATCGCCAACCAATTTACAGAATTTTAAAAATCTTAATTTTATTTTTGAAAGTTACCAATGTTATTTAAATATATAATGTTATTATTCGTAGTAGGAACTTTTTGAACTTATGTTTCTGCTTTAAATTAAATTTTTGTCATAAATTTTCTTGTAAAGATTTAAATATATATACTCTCACATACACACACACACACACATCTATATATTTGTGTAATAAATATTGATTTCTAACATTGGTACAAGGCCATACATTTTAGGGGAGGGTATAATTATTGATGAAGTATTTTAAAAGATTTCTCTCTCTCTCTCTCTCTCTCTCAACTCTTTGCTTTTTCTCCATTTTTTTTATTCTTGCTCTGTTTATCTTCACAATAAAAAGTATGTTCTCTTTACACTTGTTCTATACTCTTCTATAACAAATTTTATTCAGCAAAAGAAAAAAAAAATGTTTTATTATATTTGATTGGGCACAACACTGAAACAGCTTCCTTCTGCTGCAACTAACTAGCTAATGGTAGCATGTCTCAAAGATAACCACTTTTAAGTTTATGATTTACTAATCCTAAGCTTGTTGCTTTAAAATTAACTGTTCATTTTTTCCCACCTTTTTCAATTAAAAGAAAATAATGAAGGAGTTACAGTGGCCAAGTGGTTAAAATATTTGTCTCCTTCAGCTAAAAAGGGTTTGTGAGTTTGTATCTTGGCAGTAGTTATTGAATTGTGTCATGGGGTAAAATATTGTTCCTGATTACATAGCTACATATATTAGACACCAAAAAAGATTGTGTGAGTGACCTATTAAGAACAAAGGGCCAAAATGATAGGAAATTGATGTGTATATGTTAAGAATATTACTGTTCTAAGATGATGGTCATAGTAGTAGTAGTAGAATTATCTTTTGAGAATATTTTTACTACTACTACTACTACTTAAAAGAGGTTTATCTTCTACTGTTAAACACCTTTTTTTTAAAAAAATAGAACAATAATCATAAAAGAATCAGATATTATGATCAGCTACAATATGACAGCAGTAGTAATAGTTGTAATGATTTCTTTTATTGTCACAAGGTCACACCTTTATATTTATAAGTGAGGGAGAGTTATTGTTGACCCCAGTATGTGCTTTGTATGCATTTTATCAACCTCTTGAAGTTAGAAATAATTGAAAATCAGTTTTGTTTTCCTTTTGATATTTTGCTAACAAAAAGGGATGGCAATATTTGCATCTATCTTGATCTTGTTTTTATTGAAATGAACACTCCATCAACTGGTGTACTTATTAGGCTTGTTCTATAATGTTTCATGTAGCTATCAGCAAGAAAGAGTATCTGATAGGAATAAAAGTAGCATAACACTTTACATAACAACCTGCACAAGAACATGTGATTGCAGGCCACTAACTCATCATAGTGTTATGTAAGAACCCATTGTTGTGTTTCAAACATCAGCTAATATTATAGCAATGAACAAAGAAATATGTTATAAACAAATTTTACTTTGATGAAAAACATTGCAAATGAGGTGTCAAACATCTCAATCAACCAACTGAGCCTTGACATTGCACAGATTGATGGTAGTATCACTTTGGAATCATAGCTAGTATGAACTGTACAGCTACCTATATAACACTGCCATTAATGAACTATTTTAAAGCCGTAAGGTTTGAACAATTCCATGGCTGGGCATATATTAGTCTATTGAAACAGAAACACATGTTCACAACTGTCTTGTGCCTCCAGAAAAATCAGGTTGTCTTTTCCTTAATGGCATGTTAAAATCAAGAAATCCTTGATTTCTCAAGATTATTTCCCCTTCTCATTTGGAGTTGGCCGCATTCACCATTTGGTGTTTATTTACTTCCTCCTTAAACAGAGATAATTTCAGTAAATCAAGAATATTTTTTTCTTGTATGATGTTGAAAGACCCGAAACACCCAATGACCCTAGGTCACTTCACTGATGATGCATCCCAGCACATCTACACAGATGTATTTTGCATGTATTGAAGCCTGGCATGGCCAGTGACACCCAGGAATAGACTGGGTGACCACCAAGAATAAGTTGGTGACTACTGGAGAGACAGTTGACAGCATGGAAAGACGGCAACCGGGACAGGATGGGTTAGCACCCCATTTTGTGTCTTTCGTGAGAAAGAACCCACATATAAAGCTACAGACAAGCCATGGATAAAATACCCCCATGAGATCCTGAGAGGGGGGAGGGGGGGAAATCTCCAATAGGACAGATAAAATGATAACGGACCCGGAACGAATTTGGATTACGAGATGCCAGTGCGGAAAATTATGCAAAAACAAGAGGGGCCTTAAAATCCACCAGACCCGGATGAAATGCTTGGAGCAGGAGAGCGAGGTGCAGCACACATGCCTTGAACCTGGTGAGTCGCAGGAGGAGCCCGGCCAGGAGTCACCCCACAGAGCCAGTCCCTCCACGCATCACGGTCTCCTAACACTTGCAGCATAGTTTACCATCAGCAACGGGTTAAGTGACCCCCATCCAGCAACCGGAGCGAATGGCTGCGGTTTGACAAGGACATGAACAACATCCTGCAAGGTGCAGCCAAAGAAGATGTAAATAGGCGGCTCCACACAATGACTGCCATCATTGTAAGTTACGCCTCTGAAAGGTTTGGCTTTGTTGAGAAGGGTAGCACCAAGCCCACTACGTACACCATGAATCGCAGAGCCACCGAAATACACCAACTCCGACAGGAGTTGCGTGACCTCAAGAAGCAATACAAGGCATCCACTGAAGAGGAGAAGCAAGCACTAGCCGACCTGCGAAACATCCTCAGGAAGAGGCTTATGCCCCTCCGTAGAGAAGAAGAGTGGCACAGGAGGAGGGGAAGGGAGAGAGCCAGGAGGTGAGCAGTGTTTATTGCCAATCCCTGTGGTTTATCCAAATCATTACTTGGGGACAGACGCAGTGGTCATCTTATGTGTTCTGCGGAGGAGGAAGTAAACCATTTCCTCCATAACACCCTGAGTGATCCGTTGAGAGAGAGCAGGAATTGAAACCCAACAAAGCTCTCTCATCTGTCCAGCTCTCCCAACTACATCGGGGTCAACAAAACAATTAATCATGCTGGAGCTTACCGTTTCCTGGGATGAGCGCATGGGAGAGGCCAACGAGAGGAAGCACATGAAGTACATAAACACACACACACATACACGCACACACACACATACATACTCACACACATGCACACCCAAACACACACATAAATACACACACGCACATACACACATGCATACACACACAATCACACACACACACATATACACTCACATACATATCCACACATACATACATACATACACACACACATACATGCACACATAACTATACACACACACACACACGCACACACACACACACACATACATACAAACATACACACACACTCATACAAACACATGCACAAACACTACACACACAGACACAAACACACACGCACATACACATACACACACACCCTCACAAATATGTACACACACACACATCGATACACACGTATACTCAAACACACACATTATACCTTTACACAGATACATACACAAACACAAACACATACACACATACACATACCTATACACACGTATCTATACATACACACACTCATAAACACTACAGAAACACACACACACACTAACATTTATACACACACATGCACACATACATACATACACACACACACACACAAACACACACATACACAGACATATACATACAAACACACATACGTACAAAATCTCTCCATCACTCTCTATATATATGTACAAACACACACATATACGCACACATACATACATGCATGCATACACATACATACACACATACCAATACACACACACATACGTATCCACACACACATACATACACACTCATACATACACACACACAGACACAAAAACACACACATACTTACACACATACTTACACACATACGTACACACAGTATGTGTGTGTCTGTATGTGTTTGTGTGTGTATGTATGTGTGTGTGTGTCGTTTCGTGGATGTGTGTGTGAGTATGTATGTGTGTGGGTAAGTGTGTGGGTATGTGTGTATGAGAGTGTATATTTGTTTGCGTGTGTATGTATGTGTGTACGTGTGAGTGGGTATATATGTGTGTTTATGTGTTTGTGTGTGTGTATGTATGTGTGTGCATGTATGTGTATGTGTGTGTATGTATGTGAGTGTATATGTCTGTATTTGTGTGTATGTATCTGTGTGTGTACGTATGTATGTTTGTATGTATGTGTGTGTCTGTGTAGTGTTTATGTGAATGTATGTGTGTGTATAGGTATGTGTGTGTATGTATATGTGCGTGTATGTGTGTGTGTATGTATCTATGTGAAGGTATTATGTGTGTGTGTATGTGTGTGCATGTGTGTGTGTGTATGTGTGTGTAGTGTTTGTGTGTGTGTTTGTATGTATGTGTCTGCATGTATGTATGTATGTATGTATATGTGTGTGTGTAGTGTTTTTGTGTGTGTATGTGTGTGTATAAATATATCCACACATACACACACATACATACAAACAAACATACTTACATACATACACACACACACTAACGCTACACACATAAAACCACATACACACACTCATACATACAGACATACATACACACGCACATTTGCACATTTACACATACACACACACATACATACACAAACACACATACTCACACATACATACATACACACACACAAACATAAATATTAACACACGTACATACACACACATATATATACACACACGCATAGATACACACACAAACATACACACACTCACATACATACATACATGCATGCATACATACATACCTGTACACACGCACATATACATACACACACATGCATACAAACACACACACCAACACATACATACACACACACATACATACACATATACACACCCTCACAAAGATACACACACACATACACACAAACACATAATACTTTCACACAGATACGTACACACACACAAAAAAACACATACACACACAGAAACACACAAACATACATACACATACACACAACTACATATACACACACATAAACGCACATACAGACACACACACACATACCTATAAACACATACACATACACATATACATACACACAGACCCATACACGCACACATACATACACACACACCCATACACTCACACATACACACACACACGAACATACACACAATACAACACTACACACACACACACACACACACATAAACACACATACATACACACACATCCACCTCCATACATTCACACTCACATACATTCACACTCACATACATTCACACTCACATACATACACACACATAGATACACACACGCATACATAATAACACACATGCAGACACATACAACCACGAAAACAAATAAACACATATACACGCACACATAATTACACACACATACATACATACACACTCATACATACAAACACAGACAAACACTACACACACATATACACACACATTTACAAACACACATACACACACATACATACACACATACACGCATACATACACACACACATACACACACACACACGCGCACGCACACCGACATATATATAGACACACATACATACACACACACATATATACGCACACATAGGGATACACACACACACATACATACACACAAATACAGACACATACATACACAATCAGATACATACATGCATGCAGACATGCATATACACATACCAGTAGATACACACACATACATACACACTCATACATACATACACACACACAAACACTACACATACACACACATACACACACCCATACATACACACTCATACATACACACACAGAGACACAAACACACATATATACACACACACATACTGACACACATACATACGAACACACACATACATACACACATACCTACACACATACACAAACACATACATGCATGCACACACTGTATTTGTGTGTATTTCTTTGTGTGAGTCTGTATGTGTTTGTGTGTGTATGTATGTGTGTGTATGTGTGTGCTTGTATGTGTGTGTGGTTTCGTGTATGTGTGTGTGAGTATTCTGTGTGTGTTCGTGTGTATGTATGTGTGTATGAGAGTGTGTATTTGTTTGCGTGTATGTGTGTGTATATATGTGTACGTGTGGGTGGCTATATATCTGTGTTTATGTGTTTGTGTGTATGTATGAGTTTGTATGTGTGTGTATGTATGTGAGTGTGTATATCTGTATTTGTGTGTGTGTGTGTGTGTATGTATATGTGTGTGTGTACGTACGTATGTGTGTGTGTATGTTGGAGTGTCTGTGTAGTGTTTGTGTGTGTATGTATCTATGCGAAGGTATTATGTATTGTGTGTGTGTATGTGTGTGTGTATATGTGTGTGTGTGTGTGCGTGTATATGTGTGTGTATGTATGTGTGTGTAGTGTTTGTGTGTGTATGTATGTGTGTATTTGTATGTGTGTGCATGGATGTGTGTGTATGTGTAATGTTTTTGTGTGTGTATGTGTCTGCGTATGTTTGTTTGTATACATATCCACACACACATACATACATACATACACACACACACACACTAACGCTCCACACAAAAACACATACATACAGACATACATACACACACATTTACACACTCACACATACAAATACACATACATACACGCACGCATACATAAACAAAAACATGCATACACACACACACATACTCACACACCCATACATACACACATTATATAAATATAAACACACGCACATAGATCCACACACAAACACATACATACACACACACATACATACACACACATACATACACACATACATACATGCACACACAAACACACACACTCACACATACATACACACACACATACCCTCACAAAGATACACACACACATACACACACACACACACATAATACCTTCACACAGATACGTACACACACATAAATACACATACACACACAGAAACAAACAAACACACATACATACATACACACATAAACGCACATACAGACACACACACACACACACAGAAACAAACTCACATACATACATACACACACACATACTGACATACACACACACACACATACAACGGAATTTTTTAGCAATCCACCTGCCTGGATGCGTCTCTATTTTTTAGGGGGAAGGGGTGCTATTACTAGCTATTTTCGGTGACCCCGTTGGCGACCACCAGCCTGGGTGCGTCCAGAATATATTGGGGGGCCCGCTGCAAACAGTGCCGCGCAACACTGCGTCACGCGACACTGCTCCGCGCACTGCCGCGCGACACTGCCCACGCGACACTGCTCCGCGCACTGCCGCGCGACACTGCGCCACGCCGTGACACGCGACACTGCTCCGCGTGGTACCGCATGACACTGAGCCGCGCAAAACGACACTGCACCGAAAGGTGCCGCGCACCATTGCCCCACACTGCATGCGCCATACTGCGCGCCCCACACTGCACACGCTATACTGCGCCGCGCGACACTGGCCCACACAGTGCCTTGCCCCATACTGTGCGGCACACAATACTGCGAAGCGCGACACTGGACTACACAGTGCCACACTGCGCGAGGCGACACTGCACCACATTGCGCGTCGCGACATGGCACCGCACGACATGGCACCGCACGACACGGCGCTGCGTGACACTGCGTCGTCCACACGGCGTCACGCGACCCTGCCCCACACTGCACGCGCGACACTGCGGAACTCCACACAGTGCCGCACCACACTGCGCCGCCCCACACAGTGTCGCTCCACACAGTGTCGCGCCAAACTGCACCACACAGTGCCACGTCACACACTGCGGTGCCACGCGGCACTGCGCAACACAGTGCGGCACGACACTGCGCAGTGCCGCACGACAAAGTGCCGCGAGACACTGCGCTGCATAGTGCGGCGTGCCGCACACCACACAGTTCCACACGGTGCCGCGAACCACACGGTGCCGCGCCCACACAGTGCCATACGGTTTCGCACTCGACACAGTCCCACACGGTGCCGCGCTCCACGGTGCCACGCGGCGCGACCCACGCCAACAACCGATGGCGAGCGGGGGCTGCTGCTGCGAGTGATGTGCCACACACCACTGTCTCGTGCATCACTGACTTGCCGGCGGCACTTCACCATGGCATAGTGCCGTGTGGCACGTCCCATAGGTAAGGCAGAATTTAAACAAGTTTTATGTTTTTAAAATCTGAAAGACTTATGGGACCTAAATGTAGCTTAACTTCTACACATAATTAGTATATTTATTTTTTGTTTTTGTTTCATTTTCACATTTTTATTCATTTTAAATTTCCTTTTAGTTAAAGCATAGAGAAAGATTTATTGAAAGTTAATAGTAGCTTAAAATTATTAATTTAAGCACGTTAATGTGGAATGTGGAGCTTCTTGTCTTGTAATCCATATTATTTCTTCAGAATCTTCATCACATCTTTTTAATATGTTTTGTAACTATGAATGTATTTATTTATCTTTAATTAATTCATGTATTTATATTTTTCATATATATTTATATTTCCAGTGTATTCAAAATGTCTCAGGGGCGAGTATACCTGCAGAAACCTCCAATGTATTCCGGTAAAATCGAAGTGTGATGAAAAACGTGATTGTGATGATAACAGTGATGAATATGGATGCGGTGAGTAGTTTTATAACTTATTTTTTTCTTTCAAAAATAGATTTTGAAAAAAAAGAAAAAAATTAAAAAGAAAGGGGATATATTTTTTTTTTTTCAATTTTTACTTCATTTGTAATGTAAAAGTTTATTTCAAATTTTAGTCTTTTTTAAAAATTCTTGCCTTTTGATCGAATTATTGGAATGTCATTTTTTAGATGAATTTTGGATAATAACGATTTCTTATATTAGTGCAGACCCACACATTTTTAGAGGGGAGGTATAGTAATTTGAAATGACACACCACTACATACCTGGTACTTATCTTATCGACATACCACTCCTCCTGGATGGTGGAAAGATACAGTATAACTTGGCAGGGCCTTGACTGAGAATGTTGACTCTCTTGTGTGACTAGAATTTCAATTTCAAAACCAGTTCCAAAGATGAGGAAAATATTTCACATATTCTTCAGTCCTTAATCCTTTTGATATCAACCTGCATGCAACCGCTCTTGGTTCTATGATTTTTAAAAAACCATTTGTTTTAAAGTGTTCATATTTAAATTCAAACCTTCCATTATAATTTTATGTAAATACTTTTTAAGTTATGTTCCAAACACCAACTTAATAATGAGAAAATTAGTTATTTTACTAAATCCCATCAAATTCTTGATCATTTTCAAAATTAATTGAAAATCATAGGCAGTGTATTTCATTAGAAATATGGTAACAAAGGGTTAACTTGTTGCAAAAATGAAATTCATCTCAGCACCACAATTTGTCACACTTAGTTTGTTGTCATGTTATAAATCATTTTTGTCTACAACCTACAATAAACCATATTCAGTTTGTGAAGAAATTTCTTCTCAGCTATCAACAAGATGGATAAAGTGTTTGATCCCTTTCTGTGAGAAAAAGGCCACTACTGATCTACATGTAATGATGTAGAAAATTATGGCTTTCAATACAAGCCTGAAATTAGTGTTGTAGAAAGATGTAAATATTGTGATGGAAACAAAAACCCATATAAACATGATATTGGGTGTTTGTGGAGAAAGGCAGTTATATATTCCATCTAAAATCCATAACCTAAAGGAAGCTGTAGGTGCACAGCAATATCTGTTTCAGTAAGTAGATAACCTGGTGGTGCCTGTCTCCTCTCCATGTGTGGTTGGCTGTTGACTTCTTTGTAAAAGTCTCTTCCAACCTTTGAGAGCTTTACTTTAATCCTGCTGGGTACCCTTACTCTCCTCTTCACCCAGTAAACTGGGTGGAGTGTGGTGGACAGTTTTGTTTAGTTGCCAACCACCAGGTCATGAAATAGGTTGTACTTGGTTGCATGGTACCAGTGACAGGTAGAACCTAACCTGACCTATGTTTATATATATATATATATATGTATGTATATATAGTTTATTTCAACTGAATTTCTTTCTCGCAACTCGAGTTTCACACCATCAGGCGAGAACACAGTTGCGTGAAACTTGAGTTACAAGAAAGAAATTCTGTTTAACTCTTTTAATACCAACCTGCCTAAAACCGCCCCTGGTTCTATGATTAAAAAAACCATTAGTCTTAAAGTGTTCATATTTAAATCTAAACCTTCCAATATAACTTTATGTAAGAACTTTTTGTTAAGTTACGTTCCAAACACCAACTTAATAACAACTAAGTTAATTATTTTACTAAATTCCTCCAAATTCTTGAATATTTTCAATTAATTTTGAAAATAATAGGCAGTGTATATCATTAGAAATATGGTAATGAAAGGGTTAAATAAACAATATACTCTACATGTATTGAGTCCTCCCTTCCTCATTTGTTTGACAAAAATCAACATTTAAACACTGTGTGTGTGTATATATATATATATATACGAGGGTTGTACCGAAAGTAATGCAAAAATGGGCATACCTTTTTTATTAACTGACATCGGTCGTTCAAATTGCACATGTTGGTAGAGTAACTCTTCCTCTATAGTAACTCTTCTTCATTGCAGGCAAATAATCGGTTCCAAGCAGAAGCAACGTACTGTCATTGAGTTCTTGACAAAGGAAGGGTGCAGGCTGTCCGACATCCACAGAAGGCTAGAGGTTGTTTACGGAGATGACACCATTGACAAGAGCAATGTGCACAGATTGATGAAGAAGTTTAAAGAAGGGAAAACCAGCATTGAAGACAAACCACACAGTGGGAGACCATCAACTGCGACCATTGACACGAATTGTCAGTGAGTGGATGAATTGATTCGCGCGGACAGACAAGTCACAATCCGTGAGCTTGCTGCACAACTGGACTGTGGTCACAATGCTTTACAGAAGATAGTGGAAGACTTTGGGTATCGGAAAGTGTGTGCAAAGTGATACCCGATTTGAAGGAGAGAAGGCTGGAAGTCTGCTCTGGTCTGCTGGAAGCATTTGAAGCCAATGAAGACACGTTTTTTTCCAATCTGGTGACAGGGGATGAAACATGGGCGTATCTTTATGATCCGGAAACAAAGGCTCAGTCCATGGAATGGCGCCACACCTCTTCTCCAAGGCCTAAGAAGTTCAAGAGCCAGCAATCGGCACAGAAAGTCATGGTGACTGTTTTTTGGGATGACAAGGGCGTCATTTTCCTTGATTTTCTGGAACGTGTCTGTACCATAAACAGCGAGTGGTACATTGGGATACTAAAAAAGCTTAGAGAAGCCATTAGGAGGAAGAGACCAAACAAGATTCTGAAAACGATCCACATTCACCATGACAATGCGCAACTACACACATCTTTGGCAACAAATCAGGCAATCGGCAAATTGGGCTGGTCAGTGGTCCCTGATCCACCGTACAGCCCGGATCTGGAGCCCTCCGACTTCCACCTGTTCGGTCTAACGATGGATAGTCTTCGGGGTCAAGGATTTGATGACACAGATGAGGTAAAAATAGATGTGAAGAAGTGGGTACAACAGTGCACACCTGAATTTTTTCAAAGAGGATTCGAGAGTTTGGTTCAATGATGGCAAAATACATCACTTGTGATGGATACTATGTTGAGTAGTACCTTTGTATAGAGGAAGAGTTACTCTACTAACATGGGCAATTTGAATAACCTATGTCAGTTAATAAAAAGGTTATGCCCACTTTTGCATTACTTTCGGTACAACCCTCGTATATATACACATACACACACATATAAATCTCATCATCAATATTTTATGTCCATTTTCCCTTGATGGCAGGACTTGGATGGATCGGTTCCATTTGGCCACATACCTTTGACATCTGATACACAACTACAGAGAAAACTACCAATCTTTGTTGTTGTGTATGTCATAGATTTTACAGCTGGATGCTCTCCCTGTCACTAATTACTTTGATAGTATTCTATTATAATTGTATTCACATCAAATATATTTTATAGGAGTGAAATTGGTAGGCGGAAACTGTATGGAAGCTCATCGTATGTGTGTATGTTTGTATTTGTCTCTCTGTCTTTACGTGCTTGTTTGTTTATGTCCTGTAACTTAGTGGTTTGGCAAATAGAGACCAATAGGCCCAGCCGCTGTGGCGCTGTGATCCGACGTCGGCCGTCGGATCGCCAACTCGACAGGCGATATCAGAGAGGCCGCGTGGCTATTCGAGAGAATCTCGC
>JAOPJM010076998.1:0-14366 GCA_027124095.1 Muusoctopus leioderma
GGGAGAGTGGTGACTCCAATGAGAATCGATTACGGGCCGAAATCACCCGTCCAACCCATGCCAGCATGGAAAACGGATGTAAAACGATGATGATGATGATGACATACGACAAGTTTTTATACAGTTTCTGTCTACCGATTTCACTCACAAGGCATTGGTCAGCTTGAGGCTATAGTAGAAGACACTTGCCCAAGGTGCCACGCAGTAGGAGAGAACCCAGAACCACATGGTTACGAAGCAAACTCTCAACCACACAGCCATGCCTGTGCCTACCAACTTGTAAAATAACAACAGTACACCATCGTGCATTTAGTTGAGTCCACTCTGTTGCAGGCTTTCGAGCCAGGTCTCTGGTCTAAGTATAACTTCCTCCCTTAATACCACCAATCTCAGAGGCCCTGAAAAAGGTCATGGGTGCTACATCAAAAAACAAAAACACTTATAAAATCAGTCACAAGATTCTTTCTCTAGAATTAAATCCCTTACCATCTTCATTGATTTATGTGAGATCTTAAAGTTATGAGCAAGGACATAGGGCATAAATAACTGAATAAAGGTTAATCCATGATATCTGTCTGCTTGAATGTACATTGTCCATGTTCAACATTTCACAAACCACTGGATACATTACCAAATTACCCAACACTACTAAAGGAAAATAATAAACTCAACCCTGTCAGCTAACCTAAACCAACTCGAAAGAATGCAAATACAGTATAAAAAAAGCTGTAGTTTCATCATTGTTCAGTGGTAGACACCGGATAAGCAGATGTACTGGAAGTTTACGTCATTGAAGAATCTGTTTTCCCTATGAATTTTCTAATCATAAAGGAACAAGCCTGGTACCAAATGAAGTGTCCAAATGATAGTCACATTGCATTGTGTCTGTAGCTTACCCTCATCATCTGATACATAAGATCTCTCTCCATAACAGGGTTTTTGTTTAGCCATCATTGACAGATTACAGACTACTACAAATTTCAATATTAAGATTTGTTCATTAACACAGTTTAGATAAGATTCCTTCTCAATCAGGGTCACACCAAGCAGCTTACATTAGAATTGTAACTTAGAAATACTTAGGAACCAATTGAAAGATAATATAGATATATGTATTAACATTATGAATTACAATTACATGTAGCTAATGCACTGTTATAGAATGTGGTTGAAATGATACAAACTAGTTACTACAAGATAGTCATTTCAACTCTTTTGGGAGCATTCATCAGTTATCATGCAGTTAATGTAATCTGTCATTTTCTGCCACTCGCTGTTCTTGAAGAGGTAGCAGAAATTTAAAAAGGAGTACATGTGAAATAATTACTTTTTCTGTTATGTTGTTAGTAATAACATTGTTAGAGAAAGTTACTTGGGTATAATTCTTTACTATACTAAAATTTCTCCAACAGTTGAAGAAAGGAAGCTTTGTAAATAAACAAAATATACCCTAAATTTTTTCCTCATTTTCATAAAATCTCACTTCTACTGAATTTCAGAAATGTATAAACAATACAAACCATCAAACTCAAAATGGGCTTTAAAATTACTTGTCTTACTCTAGTGGACTTTAATCTTCATTACTAACTTGTGAAATGAGAACAGCAGATTAATGTGCCTCATGAGCATGATACAATGTATATTATGCAATTTGAACTCCTGATCACTGGCCGTAACATTCATCACTTCGACCTCTTAACAACCATGTTAAAAATAAAAGGAAAAAAAAGTTAAATAAATAGTGTAAAATCTAACCAATAATGCCATTTGTGGGAAGATGACTTGGCTACTTCTTGCACCAATATTGCACCTTATCTGTGGAAATATAAAATGTGGATGTGGGTATACACATAACTCCCAGTATTAGCTATGTATTATATACTCTTTTTTTCTTTCTTTTTGTTATATCTCAGAATAGCTACTTAGGTGTATAGACAGTAAAATGCAGTCATAAGATTGTTTAAACAACATTACTATACCATTTATTCTAAGTGCCTGGTAAGTTCCCAATGAGCCAAATCTGTGACAAATATCATTCCTGGTTAGGCTATTTCTCTTCACTTAATGAAATTGCATAAATGAAGAGTATATTAATATTTCATTGAGGGATGGGCTCTGCCAGGCTGATTTTCCCTCAGCATCCAATATGAAGATGGAGATAATGGTGCCTTAGATGTTACCATGTAATAACTATTATTAGCCTAGGTAGTAAGTTCCCCATGCTTCAACTCTTGGTTGTAGCTGTTTTACTTATTTTGGAAATTCTCTTGGATAAGCATGAAGACCAAAAACCAAAGGTAATGTGGCAGTTAGGTGTATATGTAGTTCTGTAATTAGGACTAATCAACCATTGATGGATGTTTCTCGTCAGAAATTCAAGTAATTGACTATCACAGTGCATAAATAAAAGATGTTATCCACCACCCATGTAATCAACAATGAGACCCAGAAGAAAGCTTTTATGCAGTCACTCAATCGAGCAGCCAATTCTTTTCAACAGATTTTCCATATAATAAATCTTAAATATTAGAACATGGTTGCAACTAGAAATAGTGATTATGTATTGAAGTTTGTTGTGAACCAATGCACCAGATGTATTATCCAGGATGCTGCTGCTGGAGCTGTGGTTTGATCTCATATCTATTTGCTACCACTGTAGTAAAATAACAAATTGACAGTCAGAGTGTTGGATACAATGCAGTTCAATGTTTGTTCTGGCTCTCTGTGCTGGGTTCAAATTGTACCATGGTCAACTTTGCTTTTCTTCCTTTCAAGGTTAATAAATAAAGTACCAGCCCTCTCTCCCTCCAGCTGTCACATCCTAGATATTACATTGGGTGAAGGGTGAGAGGGTCCAAAAGGTGTCTGTGTCTGCTTGCCACTACATGGGCACCATTAGCAAAAACATGGTACATGCTGATACCAAGTTGATTGCAAGTAACGGCCATATTACCATTATAGTCATAATTCTGCCCAACACCATGATCAACAATGAGAGCCTATATATGGTTGTTTAACCTGCTAGAAATAACAGCCAAATCTCAAACACCCCACCATCTTATTCAGCTGTGTATCTTTCTAGGAGAGCTCATGAAAAAGGTTTTTTAATACATGATTATTTAAGAAATAATTTTTGATTGTAAATTTTGTGTTACATCGGAATTATTATTTTGAGGGCAAATTTTAATTTTTGCCTTTAAAAAAAAAAGTTACAAGAAGACTTCCATATTATTATTAATATGTTACTCTTTTCTATTCTACTTTTATTATTTATATATGTCATGTGACAACTATTAGAACATTATATATACTTCATTCACTCAGACAGTCTCTTCCAGCTGATCCAGGTCTTGAATTACTCATGGCGGATGTGCATTTCTTCTTGCAGGTTGAAGAGAATTGTGGGTTTTTTTTACTAAATCCTATAATTCAAAACATTACAATGGCAATGAGGATATTTTTGAATATGGAAAATAATGAGGAGCCATCAGCATGGCTCATCCAATTTAATGCTAATGTGGCAATTGATAATGTTAAGGAAACCAACATGAAGTTGCTCTTTCTCGCAAGTTGTGGAGTAGATGCAATAATGAGGCTGAAGGATATAGTATTTCCGAAGCACATTGATGATGATGAGTGCACATACAAAGATATATTAGATACTGTTTACAATATAATACAACCTCAGGAATGTCTGTTAATTGCTGAGTGATTGCAATTCTTAGAGATAAAGCAATTTCCTGATGAAAGTGTAAACAAATTTTTGAATCGTATTAATGCCCAAGCAATGAAATGTAATTTTGCTGAATTCAAACTTGATTTCCAAGCTGAATTAATTAAATTAGTCTTTATATCAGGTTTAACTTCAGTAAATACAAAACTAAGATTGATTGATCATTTATGTATAAAGAAGGACACAATGATATCTGAATTTGTTAATTTGGTTGGAAAGTACTGTTGAGGAAAAAGAAGCTATATTTTACAAAATTTTCAAGTCACAGAATTCTATGAAGGAAAATGTTACTAAAGATAATATAAATCAATCTAGTAGCAAAAAAATGTAATTTGACCAAACCATGCAGTAATTGTGGAAGAAAGTACAGTAGGTTAAACTGTCCTACATTTGGTATAAAATGCTATAATTGTGGGAAAACGGGTCATTTCAGGAGGTATTATCAATCTCATTCTGTTAATTACGTTAACAGTGAAACCACAATTCATGAAGAAGAGGAAAAAAACAGCAAATAATGATGTCATCTGCAAAAGAAATCCCCATATATCCTGCCTGATAAACGGTAAGTCAGTAAAAATGCAATTAGACTGGGGCTGTATACTAAATTCTGTCTGTTTCCATTGTGAAGGATCTGAGTCTTCTAATCTGTGAATCAAACTGGCATCTCACTACTTTTGATGGAACAGCATTACAAGCTGTTGGAGAAGTTGAAGCACAAATTAACTTTAATGGCATTTCTAAAGAACACGCATTTATTGTAATTAGAAGCCCATTTAATTTTGGTCTATTAGGTGGCGATTTGTTAAATTTTTCATCCTATTTTTGTGGTCAAATTTCTGACTACTATAAAGAATTATTGTTACTTTAAAATTAATACCAGGTTCACCCAATTGTATATGTCCAGCATGGCCAGTGCACATTCATTTAAAAATGGAGGTTAAACACAAATTATTGCATTTGGAGTCAATGGGAATAATTACACCTTGTTCATATGAAGGTATTCAAAATGCTTCTCCAGTGGCACGTGTGTTGATTACAAAGTTCACATTAACAATCAGATATGCACATATAGTTATCACACACCTAATATGGAAACTATATTTTCAGGTATGACAGGTGATGTCGTCTTCTCAAAGATTGATTTATGAAGCACGTACTGGCAAATATCGTTGGATTCCAAGACAAGTCAAATATGTGCCATAAACACAATCAATGGACTTTACAAGGTGAATCATCTACAAATAGGACTAAAACATTCTAGTGCAATATTCCAAAATTGTATGGAGACAATTCTATCAAACATTCCTGGTATATCAGGATGACATTCTTATCCATGCTCTGTCATTATCTAAACTCAAGCGTAGAGAAAATATAGTTTTGAGTCGTTTAAAGAATGCAAATGTATCTCTAAATGAGCAAAAGTGTATCATATGGTAGATGAAATAGAATTTCTGGTTGTCAACTTATCTAAAGGTGGCAGAAAGCCTTCAAAATTGCTAACAAATAAGATTCAGCCTATTGTGGTTCCAGAATGTGCTAAAAATTTCGAATATTTTCTTGGCTTAGTTGAATATTACAGAAGATTTATATCAAATTACGCAGATAATGTTGAACCATTACTTATAACTAGAAGGAAGGATTTCTTTTGGAATAACAAGCAAGAAACTGCTTTTTATTAGATTGAAAAAGGAGTTAACTGAACTGCCTCTGTTAAAACTTTTTACATGACATGTAATTCTCTGCGTGTTTCAAAACGTACTTCTCACTGTATTTCGAGATGGGCATTATCTCTATCACAATTTGACTTTGATTTGAAATATGTTTCAGGTAATTCTATTCCACATGTAGATACATTGTCATGCCTAAAAAATCAGGATGATAATGAAGTATTGGTTTTTTATACTGATGCTGGATTAGAATTAGAAAATAAGGAAAGTATGATGGAGAAACATCAAATCTAGTTTGTGACATCTTGCAGTCTAGTAACTTTTTATATGCGAATTATGAGCCGGATAGAGAAAAATAATTGGAAGAAAGTAACTCCAACTGAAAAGTCATTTGCTCGTGTACGAAAAACTTCATCAGTTCACAATGGTATTATTTATAACAGAAATCGCATGTTTATTCCGGAAGTATACAGATCAAGAATTTTGGTAGCAATACATGATACTCACATGGGAATCCAGAAAACTCACAACAAGGGTTCAAACATTGTATGGTGGCCAAACTATTCTCACGATGTATATAAATTTGTTAGTGGTTGAGAAACATGCCAGAAAATAAGGTTTAAAGGTATATCTTCAATTGACACATGGCCTGAATCGAAACCGTGAGACAGACTTCACATTGATTGGTCATATATAAAGGATATTAGTAATTTGCTAATTATAGTTGACTCTTGTACAACTTGGATTGAAGATATGTTATGCCAGAATAGAATCTTTGAAAAGGTCAGTGTCTAATGACTATTTTTGCTCACTTTGCTATACCACATGTTATTGTATTAGATAACACTCCTGAATGTGTTGCTCTTAAACCTTGGTTAAAACAATGTGGTTGTAATAAAATAGAAACACCTACATATAAGCCGTCTGCAAATGGTGCTGCAGAAAGAATAGTGAAAACCATTAAGCATACACTTAGGGTTATGATAATAAAATAACAAGTTTCCATAATTACCTTCAACATATTTTATTTATTTTATTTAATCACCAGTCTGCACCTGGTGGTTGCAGACAATTTCCAGCTGAAAAGCTTCTTCGTCATCCCTTGAGAACTGCAGTAAATTCCTTTGAAATCAGAGATACAGTGGCTTACAAAAATCATTGCATGAAATTTCCTGTCAAGGCTGAATATCTTATCCGTGCTGACCATAACACAGCATGGATTAAAAGAAGTGATGGATCACAATTGGTATCAATTAAACAGTTGCAACCTACTACTACTACTACTACTACTACTACATCAGTCTACACTTCTCCAGTAATAAATTCGATGACTGGGATGATCACAATTGGTCTCCAGATAACAAGTTGAAGGAATCATCAGTATCTCTGTCAGAGCATGAGTTGTCACGTATTGGATCCCCGGTTAAATACCAGCACTGCAGGAGTGCACATATTGCAAAAGGAATATGTAGACCAGTAAAACTAGATTTATGAGACATCTTAATTTTAAATATGTTCGTTATTATGTACATGATTCTCTGTATTTGTGAGGATGAGATATTGTGATGCTATAGTCTTCCATATTATTATTAGTATGTTATCCTTTCCTATTCTGCTTTTATTGTTTTTATGTGTCACATGACAACTATTATAACACTATATATACTTCATACTTCATTCATTCAGAGAGTCACTTCCAGCTGATCTGGGTCTTGAATTACTCATGGCAGATGCACGTTTCTTCTAGTAGGTTGAAGAGAATTGTGGTTTATTTACTAAATACTATCATTTGAAAAATTACATTTTATGCACCCAAATAATTGAAAAATGTTTTTCTAGTTAAATTAACAAATATTGAAAAAAATTAAAAAATTCAACATGTATTAGGCATGAGTGGCCCACTTTCAAGGGGTTTTGCATCCAAAACTGGAGGCTTAGTGAATGTTTGTTGGTCATAAACGTTTATATGATTTCTTTGTCCAGATACAAAAGAGGGTTATACATGTTTTAATATACATCAGTTCTCTCTAAGTACTGATAACTTAGTGGAGGTATGAAAAGCCAAATAAATCCAGAATGAATCAAAGAAAACGCTGTTAGACATGTAAGACATCTTGCTACTATTTGTGCCATAGAGACCTGCTAGCATATGTCCAGACGCAGATCACTCAGACCTGCTAGCATATGTCCAGACGCAGATCACTCTTATGTAGCCCATACTACATCACTATCTTGACCAGCTACTAAAAGAATACTGTTTACAGTTTAATGATATTTTAATTTCTGGTATTCAAATGATGTCAACAAATGAACATACATATCTGTATTACATAACACACCATTGAGCTTATGAATTAATTCTATAAGAGAAAGTATTTCTAGACTTGCTCTGAAATGATTTTAAGGTCATATAATTCTATAGTTCACCATTCTTCCACCAAGATGGCTCTATTAGCTGCACTCTCACTGAAACAGCCTCCACATTTACAACTAGTTTCACCTCCAGCTTCATTCTGTATGAACTTAACAAACTCTCCCACAAGCTACGAGGCTTACTACCATGCACAGTAAGTTACTGAATGTAAAACCTCTTCCAATCTCTCCAACCCAACAAGATGACCAGTTCTGATAGTGTCCCTTGTATTACCCTCAAACTGTGCTTCAGCACCATCTTTAAAAATTCTTCAATTTTTCTCTCTCTCTCCAGGAATACATCCCAATCTATGGAGACATGATGCAGTCTGTCCTGTGATCTCTTGAGGGATTAGACATACTATTTACATATCACTGTCACTTCCTCAAAAAAATAAAACAACTCAAAGATGATGGAAACAGTTGTTAACAATCGCGTTCACCATCTAAAATCTCTTTCTCTCTATCTCACACTTCTCAGAACACCACCACCTGGCCAACAGGTGCCTTTAGTGGAGTCCACTCTGTTGCAAGCATCCAGACCAAGTTTCTGATCTGAGAATAACCAATGAGTCGTGATTCCCCCCCCCCCATCCCCACCAGTTTCAGAGGCCATGCAAATGGTCATGGGCATTACCTTTCCTCTTCTGAGTAAGCCATAAAAAATATAACCTCTATATAAGTAGATCTACCAGATCTGCTTCTATGGAAGTCTAACCAGATCATAGAACTTGCTGTCCTATGTCACTCACCAGTTGTCCTTTGCTCTTGAGAACTTCAGAAAAAGCAATTTTGTTGTAAATACTTCAGCTGTGTTTGACATGGGAGCTCTTAACTATGTTGCCCTCCTATGGTCTACATCTGTCTCTCAATCATTGAATTGAAATCTTCCTATTAAATGGTGCCATTACTACTATATGGGTCCTTCTCCGACTCAACTCTATCAACTTTGGTGTGTCCCAAAGTTCAGTAATGTTTTACACACACTTTTCATTAGAAACCTGCTTACTGTTACTTCTAACTACACACACTCCTATGCTGATAATAACACCCTTCACTCCACCTTAAATTTACACACCAAGGCGTCCATATGCAGCCTAAAAATCTCACGCTAGATTTGCATTGCCTCCATGAACAGAGACCTTGAAGATATCCCTCAATGGAGATGTGATAACTGCATCTCTTTAATCAGCACAAAGGAACAATCACACATATCAAAGAAACAGTCTTATACTTCAACTTCTCTGGTCATGAACAACATACAACTTAAACCCTCAGAAGCACTACAAATTCTAGGTCTCACAATTTTTGATAATCTCTCATGATAACCCTACATGTATTCCTCTTTAGAGCCAGGAAATATTTCAGCCCTGAACTGCTCATGTAAGGCTCACATTGGAATACAGAGATGTTACTGCTGCTGCACAAACATTCTAGACTACATCCCCAAAAACTTTCATTGAACTGGTTGGCAAGATTCACTAACCCTAACCCTCATCTATTACTCAACTACAATGGCCTCTGCTTTTCTGAGTAAGCTAGCTGTCTATTCTCCTCGCCCAGGCTCACGTAACTCATCCATCTCTCCTTTTATCTGTTTCTCACCTCCCAGATTCCACACTAAACATTTTGCTCAATCCATTCTTCCAAGAACTACAACCCCTTGGAAACCCTCTCTGTCATGTTTTTTCCTGCAGATATCGATCTATAGATGTTCAAATAGAACATCAACTGCATAAATCTCATCAGATGGGGGGGGGGGGCAGCAAAGGTGTTGGACACTAGCCCTTTCTCCTTTGATTGGCTTATAAAAGAAGCAAAATAATCCTTAGAGGGAACATGCAATTTTAATGTTTTTACAAGCTTGGTTTTATATATAAGAAATACTTTCTGATATAGAATTAACAATAACAACTTAATCTACAGTCTTCATATTACTGATTACTGGCAATAAATATTTTAAAGGTTATTTTTAATTGCTTAGTCATTCAGATGTGAATACCCATTTCTTGATATAGTTTCAATTCATAGTTAAAATACAAGTTAACCATTTATTTCTCAATTGGGCACAAGCCCTCAGATTTATGGGAGTGAAAAATGAGGTGTGACATTCATGTCCTGGTTATATCCTATTTGCATGTTGTAAAAAAAAAACCAAAGTATACAATGGACATAATACTTTCATGTATGTATGTGTCACTATCACAATGCAACGCAATATATAAAAATTTTGCCACACAAATACAACTCAAGAAAATATATATATATATATATATTGTATTTTCATTTCCTAAACTACAAATATTATATAAACGATATTATTGAAATATTTTAAAATAAAATCATAAAACTCATTAATAGAAGAAATTAGATTAGCGAAAATGTATTCACAAGTGCCAAACTTATTTCTCAACATGTATTCATGCAGATAAGACATGAATAGAGCACTGCTAGTTCCAGCATCAATCATCTGTGTTCGAACACTTTTATCCTATGGATTGACAAAATTCATTGAATGTTTCACCACTTCATATGTATAGATACCATTTTGTATGTTACCTAATCTGACATATAAACCCCTGCCATGAGAGAGCAACCACATACCTTGTAGAATCACTGTATCACAATGGGCCAAAGTGGTTCACACCAAAGATTAGTGATATCATTGAGACAGCATTTCCTATTTCCCATTTGACTCCACCAAACACCTAATATGCTACTCCTCTGTGGTATTTTTTATGCATATATTTGAATTCATCTATCTCCACTGTAATAGGATATCCTGCATCATCCAGTTCACTGAGCTGTTGTGGATGCTCTTCCAGGTGATGCTTGCAGACATCTTTGAGGAAGTTGCACCGAGCGACTATGCTATTCATTTCTAATTCCAAAATTAGGTTAGCCTGAAGATAATCTCTCACACACATATACAAGAATTGAATTAGTGTTGGTAGGCTAAGATGGCTTCTGTCGAAGAACAAATCAGTTCGTATATCATGAGTAAAATTGTCACCAGGACACCACTGCTAACCACCAATATTTTTGGTATACTTTTTCACCTTTGCACAGTTGGGCAGACATAAAGAATTGACATATCGAAAATAAAAGTATACAATATTTTCATTATTGAATATGTAGAAACTATGGATGCACAAAGATAATGATAATAAATTAATTATAGTAGTTCTATTTTATTCTCTATGTACCACTAAAAGTGTATACCTCTTCCAGTTTAAGTGGTGCTATAAAATCGAAGTAGTTAAAAACTACTTGTTTTTCTAAAGGTTGTGAAGTACAGGTTTGAAATGAACAGTAATTCATGCATAGAAAACTAACAAGTTTTAAATTACGACATTAATAAAAGCAGGGTTGTAGAAAATGCTTGTACATGTGTTCAAGTAAAATGTGTAGAAATAGCATTATGCATATGTTCTTCAATTTGAAATTCCTTTTGAGTGTCACACATGGTGAGAGCACATAATATCGCTGAGATAAACAGACAAGAAAATAACATACATGGTACAGGAAACTGGCAGAAAATGAGATGCAGCGAACTGATTTATCATTCAGTTTAAATGTGTTTTGTTATTTAAGACAATTGATGACAGTCAGGGTCAATGAAAGTTGTTCCACTTAGATGAATACTTGTATTGGCATTGGTTTGACTTTTATATAGCAACACCATTACATAACTGTGATATGTTTCTAAACTATATCACTGAGAGATATCCTTTACAGAAACTTTCTGTATTAAAGACTGGAAGTATTATGTCCATTCAAAAGTATTCAACAATGAAGGTATTATGTATGTTAGTATTGTATACTTTGAATTCTGATGTGTCAATTCTTTCTGTCAGCACAGGGTTGTTGCATCAATCACATGTAAAGTGTTAGCTAGCAGGCATCAAGTCACAAGCCACCAAATAGCCTGTTCTGTGGTGTTTGTGCCTGAATATATTATATTGCAACAGTGATACCTAGTGGCAATATCTGCAACATTTAATAACAAAATGTGTGTGAAAATAATTGATAACAGGGCATGCTTCAAAATATTTTAATGAACACTAGTTAAAAACAAAAGTATTCAATAATGAAAGCATTATATGTCCATTCAGAAATATTCAATAATGAAAGTATTACGTCTATTTCCGTGGATGGATTTACGAAGCCAATTTCGTGATTTGTTTATGAAGAAATAATTAGACAGATACATGCCAAAGTCCGTTTAA
This sequence comes from Muusoctopus leioderma, assembly GCA_027124095.1. Classification (NCBI taxonomy): domain Eukaryota; kingdom Metazoa; phylum Mollusca; class Cephalopoda; order Octopoda; family Octopodidae; genus Muusoctopus; species Muusoctopus leioderma. The sequence goes on from JAOPJM010076998.1 coordinate 12,042, forward strand.
GCTGCATGATTTGAAAAGTTGGTTATAGTCGACATATCAAGCAGTAAGCACATGTAGGAATAATGATGATACCAAGAAAGAAAAATGACAGAAATGAATCTTAAAATTTTATTTAATAAAACAAAATAGCAAAAATGGTTATTTCATACGAAGGTTTACAAATATAAACAAGTGAGCAGCTTCAACAGCATGGATGTTGATTTGTAAAAGTAATACTAATGTGAGTGCTGTCACCAAGTTCGTTTACGGTTTCTTGTACACATCAAGTTCATTATTAAGAAAAAAAGAAAGCTTCAGAAAGTTTACTTGGTTATGTGTGTATATGAATATTTTTTGTGTGAGTGATGATTTCTTTTCTTTGTTTGACGTGTGTGGCGTGACACAAAAGAAATGAAGGAGGAAGCATGAAGTCCGTTAGACGTTCATGCCCTGCTCTCTGCCATATTTATTCCTTTCCTTATATTGAAAAGTGGCTCATATGGTTTAACTCCAGCTTGGCGCCAAAAGTCAATAGCAATTGTTGGTTGGTCAAAAACAACCAATGAGGAGTTACAAGCACAATTCCGTCAGTCATTGGTTGAAAGCAACATCTCTACTTGAGCCATTATCAGCAGTAAAAACGTCAAGTTGAATCGATGACGTCATCACAAGTGGTTTAGCAGCAAGCACAACACATCCTGTGAGAGATACATTTTCATGTAATAATGTACCACTACACCGTTGTATACGATGTAAAAAGGCAACAGCGGCTGAAGAGAACTCACACTAGTAAACTACCCTGTAAATTAATATTGATTTCCCAGAATTTTTGGGTGGGTTGGGGAGGGAGGAATATAGTTGATTAAATCGACCCAGTACTTGACTGGCAAATCAAATTTATTAATAGAATACAATTTACAAAAGTAAATGGAGAATAACAATAAAAATGGTACTGTATTTTATCGACTCCTGAAGGAAGAAAGGCAAAGTTAAACTCCGCAAGATTTGAACTCATAACGTAAAGGGTTGTAACTAAATACCTCAAGGCATTTTGTCTACCGCTCTAATGATTGCAATAAGATTTTTTTTTTAAACTGAAACTAGCGGAAATTGTAAATTACAGAATTAAGTTTGTTTGGCATCCACGGAAGAATTTTCATTTGACGTTGGGACTTTTTTAGTACGACCGAATGTCAGTATCAGTTTGTTTGTGTGGGTCAACCCTTGATCAAATATGATAAAACGCGTTCCAGCCGTGACCAGCCTTCCTTTTTTTTTTATCTCAAGGACTACAATAACCAATGTGTGGCACAACTGGATTACACTGGTCCCGTGAAATTACTGTGGTTTACCATTGAGTGGTTTTGGGAGTTGTTGATAAGCACGCCAGTGGTCAATGAAGTAGACGCACTTGGATCTGAGACAGGCACAAGAACACATCTAAGGCTGTGGTACTCCACCATCCCAAGAACCCAGTGGCCCTCTTGATAACGACCACGATGGCGCTTGCAGTGCATGAATTTCGGTTCGTCGATCTCTACAATCACTCTATTTCCTTCAATCTGCATTGCATTGTCGATATATTGCCACATAGCACATATATCTCTGGAATTGTTATACCAGTTAACTATTGCTTAAGTACCGACACCGACATGCTCCATAACAACATTGTTTGCAGTCAACTGCCACCCACCAATAGATAAAATCTACAAGGTGAGGCAGTGAGATATGAGACACAGAGAAGAAAGAATCTTGTCTAATGCTTCAATAATGTCGGCATACAATTTCGAAATAAACTTTCAATTTCAAAGAAAAAATAAATATTTCCGTTTCATTTTGTTGTCGAATTTTAGTCTCCGGCTAATGCCGATTATTGCTGATTTCGTTTCAGTTTCCACTTTAATTTTTCTTTCACGCGAACGAAAGATTACTTGTAACATCAAAAATCTAGAATGGCTAAGAAGAACAACAAAAATAATAAAGCAAATTGAAAAAGCAAAGAAATATGTTAAAAAAAAAAGGTGATAAAACGCCTTGCACTCATTTGGGACCTAGTCTGCTCATCCTGCTGCGGTGGAATTTTATCCAATTTTATTAAAAATCTGTACACAGATGTAGTTGTGCATGCCAATTACAATATCCAAACTTGGGTTTTGAGAAAAAAGTAATTAAAAAGTTACAACCGTATTTATAGCTAATCACTTTCGTTTATTTGTCTACTAGCAGAGGTACCCGGCGTTGCCCGGGTATTTTATGAAAGTAACAATAAATTTTGGCACATATAATATATTGTGTAACAATATATTCGATCATTGTGTATTTTGTTTGTCATTTGTTCAATGCAAA
>JAOPJM010077376.1:0-14362 GCA_027124095.1 Muusoctopus leioderma
GTGAGCAGGGGGGGGGGGGAGGGTTTTCACAAATTTGGACATATTGTTGGAACAAGAACACAATATTGATGTTTTCCAACCACAAGCCATTCCACAGTGAAGTAAGAGTGGAATGAGTTTATCTGCCAAGAAGATCAAGGAGTGCCATAAAATGGCTGAAGAAACAGAGTTTAAAAGTATGACAGTATATTTAGTAATTCAGTACCTTAACCTCATCCCCATTGTACCACAAAATTTATCTATATATCAATTTAGATGGTGTTTCTTGAGTATTTGTTGTCCTTTGTAAAAATAGTAGATAAACAAAAACTCCCTCTAGCAGTGGGGTTAAAATCTGAAGATAAGAAGTAAGGGAGATAACGCCAATAAGATCAGCTTACCGAAATTTTTTGAAAAATAAAGATGATGCAGATGGAAGTGGATTTTGTCTTTAAAACCAACTGGTGAAAGAAACGGACATGTTTTGGTCTTACTAGACCTCATCAGTGAAGCATATTCTACTCAGTTGGCAAGACTTAGAAGTGATCAGTATATACAGAAATAGAGGGAATGTGCTCAGTGGAGCGTTCTACATACTAAATATATATACAGTAGGGTCTCACATATGTAATATAGTGAATTGAAAAACACTTTTTAGATTTTAAACACTCCCAAAGGTAGTTTTTGCCTACTAATTGCATGGATAATCTCAATTAATCAACGTTTTTAAACTCATTATATTACATATGCAAGACCCTACTGTAAGTGTATTTAGTATGCAGTATTATGTATGTGAGTGTGTGTTTGCATGTGTCGTCGCTTGTACCGACCGGTGAACATTTGTTTATATTCCTAATAACCAGATGCCCGGCCGTGATTCAGTGTTGTGATTCCCATACTGAATCAGTATGGTTGGTGACAAGAAGAGCATCCGACCGTAAAATGCTGCCACAAGTAAATCTCCGTCCAACCCATGCTAGCATGGAAAAACGGACGTAAAAAGCGATGATGATGATGATGATGAATGCCCCCTTGAGATACTTCCCCTGAGCCATATTGTTGATATTCATAATCAGTGTCACTACATTCCCTCTATTTCTATATAAACTGGTCACTTCTAATTCTTGCCAAAGGAGTAGAATATGCTTTGCTGAGGAGGTCTTATAAGACTGAAACATGTCTGTTTCTTTCACTACTTGGCTTTAAAGACAAGATCCACGCCCATCTGCATCCCCTTTATTTTCCAAAAATTTTGAATAGCTGATTTTATTGGAGTCATCTCTCTTGCTTGTTGTTTTTAGATTTCAAACACTACCAGAAGGAGGTTTTGCCAGCTAATTGCATGGATAATTTCAGTTAATCAAAGTTTTTCAACTCAATATATTACATATGTAAGACCCTACCATATTTGATAAACACCATTATTAAAGAAATAAAGATAACAAGGAGTCTTTTAGAATACCTGAAATCCATGATACCACTGTTGGTACTGAGACCAGCTCCAACTAAAACAACAACCTTTGATAAATCCTTATTCTGAAAGATATTCGTTACTCTTGTCAAAGGATTTAATTTGTTATCTGAATTATCAAGTTTCGATGTGGACAATTTTCGGCTGTAAGTAGAAACATTTTTTCACAAAAGAGTTACAAAATATATTTAAAATAAAAGTTAATTATAATCACATAAGGTTATAATAATGTAGAGAAAATAAATTAAATTTTTAAAAAAATTAACAAATTAACTTTTAAATTAATTTATCAAAAAAAAAGAAAAAAGAATTTTTTCTTGAGGAAAGAAATATCTTTTACAGTTGTATTTCTTTTCCTTTTTACTATCTTAGACAGGCTAGAATCCAAACTTTGACATTGAGAGCTATGTAACCGCCCAAACTTGGTGTTACTACATAGTGCTAAAAGTACTACATTCTCCATTCCGGGTTAGGACCAGATACAGAAATAGCTTAGTGTTAAAAGGACTACAGCTATTCAATATCCTCCTCCAAACATAACGGGTCTGCATGGAGTAGATGTTAGCATACTCAAACAACACTTGGAGTCTATGAACTTATGTCACAGCAAGAGGCGCACATGAGGGTAGCAGCATCAAACACCCTCCTTTACTAAATACCAATCACAAGACGAAGGCTGCAGAGCATTGATGGTGACACCTCAGGATGACCTCAGCTCACTGGCTTGAGCCATTAAAAGACTGAGAAGGAATATTTTATATCTAAACAGATTCAATATTGAATGACTTTTCAGACTGTTAACTTCATTACTTTTTGAACCTTTATATCACACTCCAACCTCTGGCCCACAAGCATGCTGCTGCCCCTCTCTACCTTTTCTACCACTACTACAGTGGCCTTTGTTCCTCGGATCTGGCTGATCTCGTGCCACCTCCACTCAAGTACTCCCCACTCATTCATCTCTCCTCCTCTTGTCACCCATATTGTGTCCACCCCACCCACTGCACTAAACCACTAAGTCAAGTCCTTCCTCCCAGAACGTTGGAATCTTGTCCATGCCCATATTTTTCTTGCAGCCATCAACTTACAACTATTCAAGAGGAACATTAACTGTGTTGATCTCACCAGTTTCGGAGGGTCTGCAAAGGCAATGCTTTTTCCCACAGATCAAACAAAAACAAAAACAGAGTTTTAACATACTTATCTTCTAATGCACATTCCTTCAATTAAATTTAAGTTATATTTAAACTCATTTCAATAATGATTTCTTTTGCCAATCATATTGGTACGAAGTTCATTGATTGAGTTTTTAGTGCTTTATTTATTGTCTCATTTATTTTATTTTAAGTTTCCACTATGGCTCTTTGTCTATAATGGAAACTATCCCTTAGTAGCATACGATATCCATTTCCCATTATTATTAATAATAACTTTAGGCATATAAGTATTTAAATTCTGAACTAGTTAACTTGTAGTTAGGTTAACTAGAACAAATAGAACTAAGTATCTTGCTCAAGTACAAGATATGAACCCACAAACCATGAATGAGTCAAGAAGCTGATACCATATCTACCAAGCCATAGCAATGACATATTCAAAAATATAATAATTTTAAATGAAGGTAACAACTTACTTTTGATTTATGAGGGGTTGTGAGGTAACATCCTGTACACATAAGTTTTTCAAGCCATCTAACAAATTAGATTCAATTTCAGAGTTAACATTTTTTGGATTTACTGGTGGAACCCCACTTGAAGTTAGTATACTGGGTTTCATTTGTGCTGTATAAGAAAGAAAATCTTGGATTAATATAATTTTTAAAAAAATTTAAAAAAAAATTGTTTTACATCTATTTTTCACATGATAGCAAAGGTTAGAAGGTTTTATATAGTTGCGTACTGTTTAAGTAAACATTTTTACAGTTAGTTATCTTTTCTTTTGTTAATACCCCAATGATGAGGTAAGAATGAAATTTGTTTTCAACCAAATGTTTTCTTTTTTTTATATTATTTATCTAGTCCAAGAATGAAGATGAAGAGGTGCACCCATGACCTTTGCAAGCTCTCCCACACAAGTGAGATCAATGCAGTTGATGTTCAGCTTAGACTTTTGTTGCTTGTAGGGAACACATTGGCAGGGAGGGAATTCTAGAGGTCGCATTTCCAGGGAGAAAAGATTGAGCAAAATATTCAGCTAGACACAGTAGGGATGACAAGAGAAGGAGTGGCATGTGTATTGGATGGGCCAGGAGAAGCAATAGTATGCAGCTTACTAGTTCAGGGGAGCAGAGACATTATTGTAGTGGTAGAAGAGACAGAGAGAGGAAACAGCCCAATTGTGGGCTACAGGTTGTAGTATATTGGTGAGTGCATCTTTTTTAATGCAATCTAAGATGTTTGTGTATATAGAAGCAACATTGTCTCAAATATGTGAACAGTACTCTATTGAAAGTTGCACTTGAGTTTTGTAGAGAGCCTGCAACTGATCAGAGCTCATGTATTTCCTGATCCTGAAGAGGAAGCCTAACCTTTGGGATGCAATTTAAGGTTTTAGTTGAGTTGTTCATGAGTTAGGTGTGGGAGGGGGGTGGGGGTGGGGTGTAGAGATACAAGACCTTTTTCTTCATATGTGTAGTGATTGTTTTGGTGCTGTTAAAAGAAACTAGGTTGTCATGTTTCAACTGGAGGAGGATTTTGAGGTCTCTCTTGATAGATTCTGTTCATGTCTGGCATGAGGTGTCTAGGTGTATGTGGATGATACCTGTGCAAAGACAGTTAAGAAGAAGTGAGTATGGTATCACAGAGTTTTATGTCTGGTGGGCTATAAATGAAATTTATGCTGTTATATGACTGGGGTTAATTTAGTTTGTATAGTTTAGATCAGTGGCTTTGAAGGGAATCCATACTGACCCCTAGGGAGCACGTTAAGTGCCATGAAGGGGGAAGTGAGTAAAATTATATTACAGGTTCTCTGGAAGGCTATTGGGTTATGCTATGGATCATTATTGTCACTTCTGGTCCATGAAATGACAATAATGAAATATGATTGAAATAAGAATAATTAAGATAGCAGACATTGTTAATTAATGTGATCCCAGTTGCTGATGACCAGCAGCATGTTTTGCAGCATTTGGTTTAAAGAAAAAAAAAAAGTTATTAATCTCAACACTGCATTACTTCCGTTCGGTTTCTATTCTTGGTCAACATTTGGGTTACTGCACTAAGACCTTTCTCTATTAGATAGGACAATGGTAAAGCAAAAAATGAAAAATTCCCTATTCTGTTCATATAACTGACAGAATAAATAGCCAAGTGTTTAAGGTCCGAGCTTGGATTTTGTTAACAGCAAAAATTACTAAAGCTCATCTTGAAGACAGCTGCTCTCTAAGCCTTTTAATGACAAAATGTTGACAATGAACTACACAGTGAATTGCAAATAGATTAAGTATTTCCTTTTTCATATACAACACCAGACCAGCTTGGTGATCTGTCATAGATAGTGCACCATCAGTTGCACATGATATCATATATTACTGAAGGGTGGGGGTGGGGGGGGATACTGTTATTTTCAAGGTAAGTTTTCAATATTGGAAAAATTGTTTGTCCCTTTGTATCTGTTTTCAATGATTTACAGAAAAACATTTCTTCATAGATTTTCCAAAACACATATAGACCATCATTAAAAACTTGATGGTTCATAAAATTGTTTCATGGAGCCGTATACAAAAATCAGTCTTTTAGAGTTCTATGCACAGCTGATTTTCACTATCCTCTCCCATTTCATCAACTCAGTGACATACGTTATTACTGAGAGGAACCGATTTAAAAATATCTGTATCTACTCTAAAGACTGTGGTAAGAATTTCAGAAACTGAGGGTATTATTAGCATCTCTCTAATTGTGTGTAGCTTTCCACATTTAGCTATTAATTGTGATATCTTGTATGAAGCAATGAGACAATTGCCAAATTTTGGTTTAGAGTAGGGTGCCTCCATCTTTTGTATCTGTAATATATTATATGCACCTTTGTCTGGGAGCTTTTTTAGATGTGAGTTCATATCTTAATTAAATATTTTCACAGAAAAGACACAGGTCCGGAATAGCTTTGTAGTCTTCAGGGATCATCAGAAAAAACTGATGCAGTAACTGAAATTTCGACCAAGAATAGAAACTAAATTGGAAGTAGTGCAGTATGGAGATTTATGACTTCTTTTATCAAAGTTGGAACCAAATATTGCAAAACTTGCCACTGGCAATAGAGATCACATTAATAAACAATGTCTGCTATATTAATTATTCTTATTTTAATCAATATTAAAAAATGTTTTTTTTTAAATTTATTTTTGCTGCTTACACCTATTTTTCCATGGTTTTGCAAATTTATACAAGAAAATTTCTTCCTCTCAGTGTGTATGAGAGCAAATTAAGGTGTGTGGTATGATAAGTAAATACTGAGGTGATATATGTGTTAATAATGTTAATGTGATTGCTAAATTTAAAACCCATGCTTGCTATAACATTACTGTTTATATAGAAGACTGGCGATGGCTAAAGAATCCTGGTTGTTGTATTGCGTTCTTAAGCCTCACTTACTTGGCAAGAGAGCAGGTAAGAATAGAAAGATATATGCAGCACCAGAGTTTCTAACATCAATTGGAGACCTTTCTTACATTATACACCAAAGATATCTTGCCTTTGATAATTAAAGTGAAAGAACAGCTGGCACTCTTGACATCAGTAAAGCCTTTCATGACGAAAACCTTAGGGTTCCATCTCTAATCACTTGTATCGTGAGCTTCTTGTCAACTTGCTCCATCGCATTGTATGTTAATGATGCCCTCACTGTCTGTTCACTGTATCAGCATAAGTGTTTTCTTAGGACTTGATTATTTATCTTCCAACACTTTATATTTACCTACTTACTATTATGTCTACCTACACATGCAGTTTCACAGATGACACTATCCTACACTTTTACCTCACCTTCTGCATACAGGACTCATGAATATACAACATTCTGTGTAACATGAACATCCTTTATAAACAGTGATCTCATAAATATCTTGCAATGAGGACTTGATAGCTTAGGTATTCTGGACTTTACTATCCGTAACAGAAATTTTTCAAGACAAATACTTGACAGTTCAATACATTTTTAATTTTTGCACATGCACTCAAAATATGGGTCATGCACATGTGCAAAGAAATTTCAACACAACGTCAGCTTTCCAACTGTGACTATCCCACCTTTTTTTAAGGAATCTTCATTCATGTTTAGCATCTTTTCAAAGTAGACCTTGTGAATCTAAGAACCATAATACCAGGGAACGAAATTTTGTCACATGTTGACATTAAAAATGAGAAATAGACTTTGCTCCTGCTAAAGGCTGAAATTGTAGATCAACAGGATTGCATCAACCCTAACTCCAATTCTAAAGTCACCCTAAACCTAAAACCAACCCTAACCAATAATATGTATCTTAAATTGTATTTAATTTTAGTGACTATAACTGCATGCACTTTAGCCCATGTGCAAAAACCAAAATGAATCAGAATGTCAAGTATTGTTTTGAAAATTTCCTGTTCTGGACTGTAAAGTCTGGGATTACTGACAGCTTAGTCTCATTCAACAGTACTGAAACAGAAACTGCTCATCTCAAGATTACATTCCCACAAACGTTGAGCTGTGTCTGCCCTGTCTCTTCTATTGCTGCTACTACAACAGCATCTACTTATGTGAACTTGATTGTATACCACTTCCACCAATGATATGGTTGTATACCACTTCCCAAACAATGACCAGTTTTCTGCTACATTCACTAAAACGAGGTCATGTGATCAGTGAAAGTTATCATCACTGGTAAGCCAAAAATTAAAGTTGAACGTTGACATTGTACTGTGAGAGACAATCAGTCATGTATTTGTACGTGTATGTAACATTATGAATGCGTCTGTGTGAGACATCTTTTAGTTGGTTGTGTGCGACATATAAATAGTGAAAAGTTCTTTTGATCTATGTCGTGAGAGAAATGTAAGAAGGCAATGAGAGAGAAAGTGAGAGTGGTTGATTAATGTGTGGAATTGTGTTAGTGAGGGAGATAGAATAATGTGTGTGCGTGAAATAGTGTTAGTGAGGGATATGGAGTAAGATTTACATATAACCCCCAAGTCAGCACTGACCATTCTGTCTTTTTTTAAGGAATTTAGCAGCAGATCAACCCTGATTGAGAAAACATATGATCACTGCTAATACATTGAGCCCCAGAGGTCGACTCTTCTTTTTGTTTTTTTTATTTTCTGGTTCTGGAGGAAGGGGCAGTGTCCATGGCATTCACTTGGCCCTCCAAGACCAGAGATATTGATACCATTAATGTTCTGCTTAAACTGTTGCCAGTTGATGCATGCAGGAAAGACATGAGTAGGAAGAGAGTTCTAGAGAGCTGACATTCTGGGGAGGAAGGACTGGGCATAGTGGTTAGTGGAGAGTTGGACACAACATGGATGATGAAAAGATGAAAGACGAGTGAGTTGGGACTGCCTAAGTGGAGGTGGTATGAGACCAGCCAGCTCCGAGGAGTAGAGGCCATTGTAGTAGTGGTAGAGAAGGAAGATAGAGGAGACAGCACGTTTGTGGGCTAGGGGCTGGAGCATGTCTGTGAGTGACTTTATGCCTATCAGTTGAGTGGCCTTTCTCGGGATGCAGTCTAGGATGTCTGTGTGTGCAGCAGCACTGTCTCAGATGTGGGAGCAATATTCCAGAGTGTCAGCAATTGTTAGGGCTGAAGTATTATCTAGCCCTGAAGAGAAGGGCTAATCTTTGAGATGCAGTCCTAGCTATGTTAAGGATGTGCATTCACCATGAGGGATCCTTGGTGACAGTGAGTCCTAGCATTTGGAGGGATCGTGATAGCTTAAGGAGGTTGAGGTGCAAGGATGTTTTCTTGATAACATTAGAGGATGCTTTTAAGGTCTCTATTCATGGAGGTAGTGCAGGTTTGGTGTGTGGTGTCTAGGTTGAATGTGGACGACGCTTACTTGGGGAAGGTTAGGGAAGAATGAACAGTAGTATCATTTGCGTAAGAGTGGGCATTGTTGGACGTGATGGCATGTAGATCATTGATGTATAGAGGGAAGAGAGCGGGGGACAGAACCGAACCCTGGGGTACACTAGAGTTGATAAAGTGTGGGACAGAGAGAATTCAGTCTGCACATGTCGTGATAGTGTGATCTGATAGGAAGCTACTGATCCAAGAGATGAGAGACAGATGGAACCCATAGGTGTGCAGTTTTAAAAGGAGATTTGCATGACAGACACGGTTGAAAGTTTTGCTGATGTCGAGGGCAACAACATTGCTTTCACCAAATTTCTCTAGCGCAAGAGCCCACTGGTCAGTGACATAAGAGAGTAGGTCTCAGCATATCTGGTTTTACAGAAGCCGTACTGGTGGTTACCAAGGGGAGAGAGAGAGAGAGAGAGAGAGATTCAAGGTGTTGGAGAATGTCGTTGTTAATGGCTGTTAATACCTTTGAGATATTTGATATGAGTGCGATAGGACGATAACTGGCAGGGCTAGAGGGGTTGCCTTTCATGGAAATGGGACACACTGTTGTGTGTTTCCAAAGATTAGGATATATCCCTATAGAGAAGGAGAGATTGAAGAGTTTGGTGAGTACAGGGGCTTGCTTTTGGGTGCATTGCTTAAGGGTAATAGAAGGGACATTGTCAGGGCCGGTGGTCTTGTTGGTTTCAAGCAACCAGAGGTACTTTTGCACTTCGTGTGTATGTATGCAAGGTGGTGAGCCAGGTGAGGTGAAAGGAGATAGATTTGGATTTGGAGGAGATTTACCAAGTGTGTGCAGCATGGAGTTGGAGGCTTTCCGTGGGAGTACTTCTCACAGAACCATCATAGTTGAGAAGTAGAGGAAAAGAGGATTCAGCTAAGTTAGTGGAGATCCTTTTGCCAAGGAACCAGAAGGATTGGCTGCAGTTTGGGAGACAGGAGAGCTTGAGGGCTGTGTGATGCATGGAGGTTGGGCAAATGCCGCTCAGTTTTGGGGAGTGGGCGATTTTCCACAGGCATTGGCCTTGTTTTTTGTCTGAACTGCTATAGCATAGTTATAGGTGAACCACTTGGGGGACTTGAGTTTTTGTTGTGTGTGGGATGTGGAGGGCCATACTTAAGAGGATGGTTTCAGTCATATGCCTAGCTGTTTCTGATGGGTCAGGAGTGAAGTACATGTGTTGCCAGGGATAGTTAGCACAAAACTGGCAAAGCTCTATCCAGCTGGCTGACTTGAAGTGCTATAGGGACTGGGGGCGTTGTGTAGTATGGATGTGTTTGGTAGTCACGATGAGGCAGTGGTTGGATGACCCAATACGTGCAGACAGTTATGGTCTGGTAGAGGTTAGGTTTGTAGGTGAGAAAGAGATCAAGGGTATTTAGAATGTCTGTGTGTTGGTCAGGAATGCATATAGGGTATGAAACAAGTTGATATAGTGGGTTGAGAATAGCAAAAGATTCAGTTTCTGCACCAGTGACATTGGTATGGGATGAGTGTGAGAACAAAGAGATGTAAGCATTGGAGTCCTGTCTTTTTTCAAATTCAAATTTCAACTCAAATAGAGAACAATACGAATCAAAAACAAAAAAAAATTTAATACAATTTATAGTTCCACTTTGATTCCAAAATTTCTTTTTAGCTTTCTTCCAGAGATTCGATGGACTGATTATGAATACTTTCATCTTCAGAATTCACAAAATTCTTTCGTGCACAACAATGTCGTAAATATATTTTCTACCACCACCAAGCTGGTCTATTTAGGTATATGCAGGCCATCCATCTGACATTAGTATGAACAAAAAATTGCATTATTCTCATAAATTACATTTATTTTGAATCGTATTATATTGAAATAATACATATCATAAATTGTATTAAATTTTATTAACTTTGATTCGTAGTGTTCACTATTCGAGTTGAAATTTGAATTTGAAAAAAGACGGGAGGGTTACGGTTGGAACGCTTTTGATCACACTTTTTCTCAATCAGGGTTGATCTGGATTAAACATGTGAACTATATGCGCGTTGAAATTTGACCTATATTTTTAGCACATACACAAAAACCCCAAATGAATCGGACCGTCAAGTATTTGTTTTGAAAAATTTCTGATTAGAACTGTCATTTTCGAAATTGACTAAGAACAAACAAAAATAACCTCTTCTGAAAAATATATAAACAATTCGCCTCATTTCATTACTTGCCTGTGTGGAATTGAACAAATAACTTTCTGTATGGCTGTATATATTTTTGTATGCTCTTTTTACTCGATGCTAACTTATATCTTAAATGATGATAACTTTTCTTACATAAATCGATAGTCACCATTCTTCTGTTATTAAAAGTGTTTGTCCACCTGTGTTGTGTTCCGTAAAAGGTAGTGAATAGAAAGAAACAAGCTGTCGCATGTAGATGTGGTTAGTTTCGTATATACTCAAACGAAGAATGAAAACATAATTTCTCTTTCAATCAATTCTAATCATCGTTTATCAGTTAACTAGAATTCGTAGAGGGGAATTACAAGCTATTAAAATGAAATAAGAATGCAAATCTACAATGCTATTTTTTTTTTTATAATTCGACATACTGAGATCAAAACTAGCAATTATATTATAGCAATAACAACGTCAAATCCGCCCTGGTTTTATTTATGGTGCAGAGTCATGGTGAATAAACGCAAATATCCTCAGAAAACTCCAAACATTCACGAACAGGTGCCACAGAAATATCCTAAACATTAAATATCCAGAAATTGTGAGCAACAAAGACCTCAAAGACCCAAAGCAGGATCGCATCGGCCAACGAAAAGTAAGACACAAGTGAGATGGGTGGGCGACCAGAAGGATGTTTGGCAAGGCAATACTTAGATTGGAACCCAGAGGGGGGAAAGGGAAAACAAGACGCTCGAGGATGACCTGGCGGTGATCGACAGAAGATGAACTAAAGATGATAGGGATGACATAGAACCAAGCAAAAAGGAAAGTACCGGACAGAACGCGCTGGAAGACTGTTGCGGAGAGCCTATGTTCCGCCAATAATCCAAACAAGACATGATGATGACACTTGACAATAGAAACATTTTTAAAAAGTTAAAAAAGACGATAGCAGGATAATAAATATACTTTACCTTCTGCATCGCAAGTATTTGAATCCATTTCGCGTGGGATATTTTCCGCCAATATACTTTAAATATGGAAAAAATAAACTTGTGTATAAAAATAGTCAGTGTCTTATAGTCTAAACTCAGGCGAGGGATAAATTAACATTCTATTAAGTATGCGAAAAAGTTGACACTTGTTTAGAGTAAAATATGGACTAATGGACTTTTTTAGTTGTGTTTATGTTTTTTTAAAAATAAGGAGCGAGGATGGGAGATAACTGCAATTACACTATATCATCTGGTGACCAGGAGTAAAGTGTTGACAGCAGTAAATGTTAATAATTTCAGCTTACAAAAGTATATTCTGAGAAAAGGATTTTATTTATTTATTCACTTTAAAATTAGATAGGAATGTGTAGTATGAAGTAAAGAATGAAATCGACAGAGTCGGCTCTCATACATTTATAATACTTAATACTTCCGGTCATTGCCAGATCGGTACATGGTTAACTCCCTTCATTAACAATTGTTACTAGCCATTGAGTGTGGGACCTTCTCCATTCTACCTGCTAGAAATAGCATCGGAATCTCCCTCAAATCACGTCCTATTGTCTTGAAAAAGACATATTGGATAATGTAATTCTAGAGATATTATGTCCTATTGTCTTGAAAAAGACATATTGGATAATGTAATTCTAGAGATATTATGTTTAAAAAAAGATGGGATAGTTACTGGTGTAAAAGCTTTGATTATAAGTCTAGTTGATCAGGGCTAAACAAACTGTCACTAACCACAAAACATTTTCCTATTTTGGGTTGCATTGTGTTTATAATTGCCCAAATAGTTTCTGGGGTTTTAAAAAAAAATTATATTCAGCCAGTTCAGTTGATCTCAGAAGTCACACTTAATTTTATTTTAAATCTTTGGGTTAATTTTCTCTTATAACTAGATACACATTGTTCTGAAAATAATTTGATTCTTAATCAATCAAGGTTGCAACAGTTCCTGGCATTAGGCCTAAAGTGTCTTTGTTTTCGATGTTTAGAGAGGTAGTAGATACAGGTATAGTGTGGGTGGGTATATAGGTAGATAGATAACAAAAAAAAGAAACAACTGTTTCAACTGCTCAGTTTGGTGTCTCTTTATTTTGTATTTGCAGGATGTCGGCACTCAATAACAAATCTAATCACTGGGGTAGACTTTGTCATATGAGATGTTTGTCAGAATATTATTTTTTTCCAGATATTCTTTGTAGTTTTGTACTGCTCTTTCAGCCTCACTGTTTTATCTGAAGGTACATGGGTAAATGTAAGAGAAATAAAATATTTGGAAATCCTGTGAATACTGAAGATATTTTTCAACACTTCAATAATGTATATTTGTTCATGTCTGCCCAAGCTGACATATTTATGAATTGAAAAAATAGCCAACCAAATCTGAATGTGTTTTTTCCTTTAAGCTGAGATAGGTTAGGTTCTAATTCTTGCCAAGCTTAATCAGAGAATTAGATGGGCATTAGAGGTTCTTAATTTTTGGTGTAGTATGGAGAACATGTGAGGCAATTTTCATGTAATCGTTGGAATGCTTGTACAAAAGAGACAGAAAATATTTTCATCTGCTCTGATTCTATATTTTGTAATATCCAGATGTACATTCATGGGTTTGACCAAGAACTTCTTTTGTGCAGTTCCTGGAATCATACATATATAGACTACTCTTTTACTATTTTACTTGTTTCAGTCATTGGACTGCGGCCATGTTGGGGCACCACCTTGAAGTCGATCAGATCGACCCCAGTACTTTTGAGTCTGGTACTTATCTTATCGATCTCTAAGCCGAACCGCTAATTTACGGGACATAAACAAACACACATACACATACATATATATATATACGACGGGTTTCTATAGTTTCCGTCTACCAAATTCACTCACAATGCATTGGTTGGCCCGAGGCTATATATATTGAGAGAGAGAGAGAGAGATACTGTCTGTGGTACTTTTACTGATAACGTCATAAGATTGCCGAGTCCAGAATGACATATTTCTATAGTTCGCGCTTATGGGAGACAACTGCGTCCGCCCTGCTTTATCTAATACATGAGGATCGTATATATGTATGTGTGTGTCTATGTATGTATGTATATATGTGTGTGTGCGTAATTGAATGTGTGTGTATGTTATATACTTCCAGCATACAGCATTTCGTTATTCAGAGTTTTTTAGCCATGACCACGGTCGATGCTCATGTACTAGCTAAACCAAGACGCAGTTGTTTCCCTTAAGCGTGGGCTATAGAAATATGTCATTCTGGACTCGGCAATCTTATGACACTATCAGTAAAAGTACCACAGACAATCTCTCTCTCTCTCTCTCTCTCTCTCTCTCTCTCTCTCTCTCTCTCTCTCTCTCTCTCAAATACCAAGGATGCAAAGGCGATCCTACGCTGTCTGTGGTTGTATAACACTTTCAAAAGCTGGTAATGTTACCCACGAGAGATCACATGTCAGGAGACCAGCACGAGACGTTTGTATCCAGGCAGTTCCATCAGCTCCACCCAAGCACTGCTGTCCTGTATGTTCACAGGTGTGCACATCTACTGACAGTTTGAAATTCCATTTTGGACGAACGAACAAGGGTGGAGCCCCTGTTGGCAGTGGCGGCTAGTGACTTTAATTTGTGGGGGTGCTGCTTCAGAAATTGTTTTAAGAATTGTTTTAATATTGTGTAACACACAGAAATACAGTATATAT
>JAOPJM010077477.1:0-14358 GCA_027124095.1 Muusoctopus leioderma
GATGCGGGCCGAAATCACCCGTCCAACCCATGCCAGCATGGAAAACGGACGTAAAACGATGATGATGATGATACATATATATAATCCAATCTCGGTCTTCCCCATTTTCTTCCATGCTCATGCTCTTTCCCGCTCTCACCCTCTCATGCATAGCCTGTCTTTTACCTACACCCCCCTTTCATATATCACTCACCTTCTACTTGCATTCTTAGTCCTCTCTTCTAATCTCAGCTTCCCTCTATTTTCACTCATATTCATACTCTTTCCCTCTCTCATCATCTCATACATAACCTATCTCCTATTCACACTCTCTGGTCACATTTGCCCTCATAGAACGGAGAATATGCAGAGTAAAATGGACTCTTTAACCTGCAAGAGACAAGGCACCTTCTCTAGTGCTGGTGGCATGATAAAATGCACCTAGTGCACTCTGTAAAGTGTTAGATCAGAGACAACATAGGGTAGAGAGGACTCTTGAGTCATGTCCTGGGCATGACAACCTCTCTAGAGTTGGTGCCATGATAAAACGCACCCAGTACACCCTGTAAAGTGGTTGGTGGTAGGAAGGGCATCCAGCCATAGAAACTAGCGAAATGAAACATACAAGTGAGACGTAGTCCCCCAACCCATCTAGGAGAGTGGTGACGTGGGCCGAAATCACCCATAAAGGAAAAAGAAATTATTTGAAGAGAAATCTTTCCAAACAGAAATAAAAATAAAACAAAAAGAAAAGTGAAATAACCAGAACCTGCAACTGGGGGGAGTAACTTGAAGATGTAAAGATGAAAAATTTATAAAAATCTTCAGTATAGAGAGGAGAGTATAATGTCAAACATGGTGGCATAAGATCCTATTGTCCAAGGAGAAAGTCAAAGAAATTATCCATTGGGTGGTAAAAAGTTACACAGGAAATATTTAGAGGTGTATCTACAGGGATTTGAAAGCTCTGATCTTTCATTCAGTGCACTTGAATCTTGAAATGATGTAAAGCTTTTCACTTAAACAGAGATTACAATGCAAACTTGAATGGAAAGATTCATACTGATATGTTTGAGCATGCTCTAAGATACTGCAAATTATTTTGACTGTAGCCAGACTGGATTCCTTCCGAACCAAACGAACCTGGATAAACTTGTCGAGAACCTTTTCTCTGGATTTCTAAATGAATGTGCATGCTGCTAAAAACGCATCTTGGAATTTATTTTCCATTAATCTATTGTAAAACTTTCACACAGTGCTATTATCCATCTATACATTTACTCGATAACTCAATTCTTTCGCAAGGCAATTACTACTAAGAGCTCAATTGCTAGGATCAATGCAATTACAGGTAGAAAGAGAGGCAACACTATTGACATTGGAGAGTCTTTTTGAATTATAATGGCTAAGAGAGCAAGCAAAATTCTTACAGCAAGAATAGCTGACTTTAACTGAGCTTCTACTAAAAATTTTATGATACATGTGATTTGTAGGAAAGTGAAAACAGATTAAATTACGGAATTCTCTGACTATGTTTGTTCTTACATTTAAACTGCAGGTTGGATTAATCCAGAGGATGTTTTTATAATATATATATATATATATATATATGTATAAATTCATTTGTTGTGAAGTATAAGGGAAACGAAGAATGCTCCAAGAAATAGCTTACCATTCCCAATGGGGTGTATTCGTCCACAAGCTGCCCCGACCAAATGGTTTCTCTTCATTCTGTCCAATAAAAGTAGAACGGATGATGGTTCGAAGTCCACATCTCCATCTAAAGCTAGCAAGAATGTATTATACAATCGTTTGGCTTTTTGTTTAGCACTGATATTAGCAGATGCTATGTGGTAACCAAGGAAGTAGTACATGTACATCACCTAAAAAAAAATAAAAAGAAAGAAAGCAAAGGCAGACATTTTTAATAACAGGACAACAGAGAGGATGAATATGATTTAGTGAGAAGGCCGACATTTGTTCAGTTCATGATACATCTACAGCTTGGACACATCATCAGTGTTGTATCCCAGAGTTGTTGGGTGCTTGGGGTCTTACAACATACACCATCATTTAGGTGACCCAACTGATGGTGAACAAGCCTCAGCCTGCTGTGTCCAAGTAGCATTGTGCTGACCCCACTGGTCACCCCCTTTTTTAGCCAGAACCATCTGGATACCTTCTCTGCTGTCTCCAACATTGTTGTTATTGATGGCTGCTCTTCACCCGCTCACTCCTGTAATGCTGAGGTCAGCTTACAGGCTGCTTGCATATTGATCCTTGATTACTAGAGCAGCAATACAGTGTGGGTTATAAATAAATAAATACATATACAGGTGCATATCTGTATGTCGCTATTAAATTAGGCCATGATGTTGTATCCCGGAATTGTTGGGTGTTTTGGGTCTTACAACATACCCCATCATTTAGGTGACCCAACCAAGGCAGATCAAGCTTCAGCATGTGTCCAAGTAGCATTCTGCTGACCCCTTTTTAGACAGAACCATCTGGATACATTCTCTGCTGTCTCCAACGTTGTTATTGATGGCTCTTCTCCTGCTCACTCCTGTAATGCCCAAGGTTCTGTAGGCTTTACTAATAGTATATAGCTTTCCGCATTTGTTTTTTTTGCCAATTCATACCTACTCTTATAGATATCCAGACTTTTAAATAAATAAATACATATTTCCCCTTATACTCATACTCTGTCCCCTCCTACATTCCCATTCACACCCATACTGTCACACCATCCTTCCCTCTTTCCCTCTTCACACCCATACTCTTGCTCCTTTCCCTTCTCTCTCTTCAAATTCTCAGCGTCCCCCTACATTCACCCATATTCAACTCTTTTCCTCTCTCGCCCTCCCATACATAACCTATCTCCTATTCACACTCTCAAGTCACGTTTGCCCTCATAGAACAGAGACTATGTAGAGAGGGAATCTTTAGCCTGTTAGAGACAAGGCACCCTCTCTAGTGCCGGTGACATGATGAATGCACCCAGTGCACTCTGTAAAGTGTTTGGTGATCGTTCAAAGACAACACAGAGTTGAGAGGGCTCTATAGTCATGTCATGAACATGACAACCTCTCTAGTGCTGGTGCCATGATAAATGCACCCAGTACACTCTGTAAAGTGGCTGGTGATAGGAAGGGCATCCAGCTGTAGAAACCAAGCCAAATGAAACATACGAGTGAGATGAGGGCCGCCAACCCATCTAGAAGAGTGCTGACTTCAATCAGGAATTGATGTGGGCTAAAATCACCCGTCCAACTCATGCCAGCATGGAAAACGGATGTAAAATGATGATGATGACTACAGCACGATCTCAGATACGACTTAATAATTGATTATTAAACCAAACTCTTTCTCCTGTCAGATTTGGCCATTTCAAATATACTCGTTCCATTAGGATTGATATATTTCTCTATATTATTTGGAAAAGAACGTTTTTCTTTCTTCTATTATTATTTCTTTCAAACACATTTTCACACATGCTAGCAGAAGTAGCAAAAACAGTTAATAGAAATTTCATGTTATTTGCTGTAGGGAATATTGATTATGAATATACATGTATCTCAGGTCAAATAAGATCTTTATATTCTTGGAATATATTTAACACTAATAATAAAAATAATAATAACAGATAAGTAATTTGAAGTATAATAAGAGTGTGGCCAACTAACCACATACCATCATCATCATCATTTTACATCCGTTTTCCATGCTGGCATGGGTTGGATGGGTGATTTTGCCCCACAACAATTCTAATTGGAGTCACCACTCTCCTAGACGGGTCAACGGACCACGCTTCACTTGTACATTTCATTTGGCATGGTTTCTATGGCTGGATGCCCTTCCTATCACCAACCACTTTACAGAGTGTACTGGGTGCATTTTATCGTATATATATATACACACACACACCCATGATAATGATGATGATGATCACACATATACAACAGGCTTCTATACAGTTTCTGTCTACCAATTTCACTCACAAGACATTGGTCGGCCCAAGGTTATAGTAGAAGTCATTTGCCCAAGGTGCCATGCAGTGGGAAAGAACCTGGGACCACGTGATTATGAAGTGAACTTCTTAACCACACAGCCATGCCTGCACCTATTATATAGGCACTATTTGGAACTTGAAGAGGTATTTGAATAAAGTCAGACCACTCTAATCTCTCTCTCTCTCTCTCTCTTTCTCTCCCCCTCTCTCTCTCTCTCTCTCTCTCTCTCCCCATCTCTCTCTCTCTCTGTCCATCCACATGGATGATGACCATGGTATTACTCATGGATGTGTCCGGGAACGGCTGACAAATCCATATTTTTCCAATGTGCTGGCGGCTCTGGACTTTCTCAGCTCCCTCTTCTGCTCAGCTCAACTGCTCATGCTATGGAACCTCTCCTTATGAAATTGTGCCAGGTAGATCTCTCAGCAGCAAGGCTCTCCCATCATTCTAAGTAGATGCTGAAGTTTTTTAGGGAGGCATTGAAAGTGACTTTATACCATTTGTGCTGTCCATCAACTGAACATTCTCTCCCCCGATCCCCCGACCAACTCACTGTAGGAGGACAACACTGTGTGATTGAGGACCTCAATGTCTGTTGTCGCGGCCTCGTCCTGCCAACAAATGTGCAGCATTTTGTGTAGGCTTTTCAGGTGGAATATATTAGGCTTTTTGGCACACCTGCTGTAAACAGCCTACATCTCACAGGCATGCAGTAAAGTTGGCAGAACGGTTCTGAAGACCTTCAGCTTGGTTTTGAGGCTGAGACCCTTCCTCGACCAGACATTCTTGCGAAGTCTACCAAGAGCAATACTCACTTTGGTGATTCTGCTGTTGACTTCATCATTGATGTAGATGATTCTTGAGAGAGTGCTGGCAAAGTATGTGAACTTGTCAATGGTCAGTAGAGTCTGGTCCTTGCAGGCACCATGTACTCCTCATGAGGGGCTGGTCGGTACATAACTTCAGTTATTAATTTTTTTAATGCTGATGGTGAGGCCAAAGTCATCGCATGCAGAGAATCTGTTCATACACAGCTGCATCTCAGATTCTGAGCTTGCATTGAGAGCACAGTCATCCACAAATAGGAATTCGCACACAGTGTCCTCCTTTAACTTGGTATTGGCACAAAGTCTTCGCAGGCTGAAGAGCCTGCCGTCACTGCAATAGCAAATGGCAAAACCATCCTCTGTCCTGGAATTCATCAGTCAGCATGGCTGAAATCATCATACTGAAAAGCATGGGTACCAGCACACAACCTTGTTTAACACTGTTTGTGACCTGGAATGCCTGTCGACTCTCCATTATTAATTACCCTAGCAAAGATGCCCTCATGGAATGATTGCACTTGTGTGGACATCTGTATGTGGCTATGATTCTCCAGAGCCCTTCACAATTGACAGTGTCAAATACTTTTGTAAGGCCAACAAAGGTTGTGTAGAAAACACAATGCTTCTCCCGACACTTCTTCTGAAGTTGGTGTGCTAGAAACATCATGTCATTTGTACTGTGATCCTCTCTAAAGCCACACTGGCTTCAAGCAGAAGACCCTGTTCAAGAGGGACAAGCAGCTGGTTCAACATTACTCGGGCAAATATCTTTCCAGTGATTGACAACAGAGATATGCCCTAGTGGTTTTCACAGCACTGACGATTTCCTTTATTCTTGTAGGGGTGGACTATTGAGGCATCTCTGAACTCTAGTGGCATGTTGCCACATTAAGTGGAAGAGCTCAGTGAGCCTTGAGATATGGCAAGGATTGCCAATCGTGTAGATCTCAGCTAAAATGGCATAAGATCCAGGGGCCTTGCCTCTGGATAGAACACCTATGGCCTTCTTGACCTCATCCTCAGTAGGAAGGTCAGCAAGTAAACATAATCTGTCACCTGATTTAACACCACCACCTGGCCCTTGGGTGCCTTTAGCGGAGTCCACTCTGATACAAGTATTCTGGCGAGGTCTCTGGTCTGAGGATACTTTCCTCCCTCCCTCCCATCAGTCTTGGAAGCCCTGAAAAAGGATGAAGGGCAATGCCTTCCCTCCTAACTAACCGTTAAAAAAAAAAAGCGACATTTTGATACCTGCTTGATAGCGGAGAAACAGTTCAGGACACTGTGAAAATGCTTCATCCATTTTTCAAGGATCATCTCCTTGTCCCTCAACAGTGCTAATCTGTCAGCACTCAGTAGCGGAGTTGAGCCTAAAGCTTGTGGACCATAGACAGCTCTCAAGGTAACATAAAAGCAGCTTGAGCTATTGCTGTCTGCAGAGGACTGAATTTAATCTGCCTTTTTACTATACCATGAGTCTTGCATCTGCTGAAGCCTAGCTTAGACAGTTCCTCGTGCTGTGATGAAAGTGTCCTTCTTTATTTGGGACAAGCTTTCATTCTGGTGAGCTCTGAGAAGACGGTGCTTCTGGTCCAGGAGGGCCTGTATCTCAGTGTTATTCCAGTACTTGCGCACTCTGGGGCCAAGGTGTTTGAGTGACAGTGAGTAGAGTAGGTCTCTGAAAGCTGACCAGTCTTCTTTTACATCAATAGAGGAGAGATTGAAGCTTTCAAGTTTGCTCTCCAAGTCCTCATTGAGATTCTCTTTGACAAACACTGAAAGCAGCTTGAAGTCATTCAGCTTTTTGGTTGGCTTTTTCCACTGAGGATGTCGCATGGGCTGGCCATCTTACCACAACTGGCACAGATCCCAAACTTGCGGGCAAAAAAACTCCAAGAAAAACAGGAATAATACCTCTTATCATAGGTACATGGAATGTGTGGACACTCATGGATGGTACCAAAACAGAGAGACCTAAGAGAAGAACAAAATTGGTTGCCAGAGAGCTCTCAAGATTCAGCATACAGATAGAGGCTCTGAGTGAAACTCACTTTGCTGGGGAAGATTAGGTCACTGAAAGAGGAGTAGGCTACACCTTCTTCTGAATCAGTCACAGTGCTGAGGAACAATGCAAGTCTGAGGTGGGCTTTGCTGTCAAGAGTTGTCTTGTCAAGAAGCTCGCTGGTCTCCCCAAAGGACTAAATGAAAGCCCAATGACACTATGACATCTTCTGGCAGGCAAACGACATGCCACCATCATCAGTGCTTAACTCTTAAAATCCTGTAAGACACAGTACCACACATTACCACATTATCAAATTGACATGAATCATTGAACTATTTGTATGGTGAAAATGAAATATTTTTGTGTAAAAACACCTCAAGTACCTGTGTTTCTTACTTGTAAATTTCATAATAAATAAGCAGCAAAATACCAATTTTTAGGCATTTTCTGCTCAACCCTTACAGGTCTAAGAAAATGTTCAACAGGATGTTAAGAGTTAAGCACCCACAATGACAAACCCTGATGAAATCAAGGAAAAGTTCTATAAAGAAGTAGACTCTCTTATCAGATCTGTGCCAAACCAAGACCCCTATAATAAAATTGAAGAGAAAAACATTACCATCTGTTCCAAGGTTATGATACAGTCTATTTTTATAGCATAATACATGTTTATTTAACAGGGCACTGAAAATTGCAATGCTATAGCATGCTTATCCTGTGAAGTGGAATCATGGTAAATGAGTGTTTTCAGAAGGTGGAATAAAAAGGCTGTGGAAATTGAGAATTACCAAGTGATTTTACTAGAAAATGAATATTGTTATTACCATGTTGCTTGGAAGTCGAGTTTCCATGCTTGAATTAACCCTTTCATTACCATATTTCTAATGAAATACACTGCCAATGATTTTCAAATAATTTTGAAAATAATCAAGAATTTGGAGGGATTTAGTAAAATAACTAACTTTCTTGTTATTAAGTGTTTGGAACATGATTTAACAAAAAGTTCTTACATAAAATTATAATGGAAGGTTTAGATTTAAATATGAACACTTTAAAACAAATGTTCATTTATCACAGAACCAGGGGCGGTTTTAGGTGGGTTGGTATCAAAAGGGTTAAAATTCTTGTTATTATGATTTCCAAGACATGTACTATAGAAATGTTAAGTTCTGTGTTAGTTGAGCATGGAACTTGATTTTCATTTGCAGCTAGAACTGTTTTACTCCATTTAAACTGCTAATGACTTTATGAAAATCTCAAATGTACCAACTCCAATTTCCCTCCTTTCCTAAAGTGAACACATCTAACCACCCTATGAAAAGTCAAACAGTTGAGTCCATAATACTAGTATAAGATAAATTAATATTGAATAATCATAATTAATTCAACTTCTCTCTTGTTCAGAAATAAGCAATGCTTATAATGTAAACATTTTAACCAGCTATTGTCATGACAATTTATTTTGGAATTTTTCTTTTAAAAGCCAAAAAAAAAAAGAAAAAATAGAAATGTTCATAATTTCTTAATTGATCTCTCAAAATTGTTGTACAAGAAACAATATTTAAGAATGTCATTCTTAAATACACACTGAGTTGCCAAGTGCAAACACTTTTTTAAATAGTTAAACTGGAGGTGACTGGTCTTACAGTTTTCCTTGTATCCCTCTGTGTGCTCCCAAGCTGGCCCTTATCTTCACTGAACTCCTCTCTATTGATATCTATTCTAACTTATGGAAGCAGGTGACAGTGTTTCCTATTCCTCAAGAATGGCAATCTGTCTAAACCAGCCGATTACCTACACATCGCTACCACTTACATCATCTCAAAAGCGTTGGAGACAGTTATACAAGATGACATCCTTTATCGCTTTTCTCCCTATGGTTTCCAGAGAGCCAGGTCTACCAGAAATCTGCTATCTTACATTAAATGCCATTGATCTCTCACCCTTGACAATTTCGACAAAAGCAATATTGTTACCCTTGACTGTGTCAGCCACAAACATCTTCTAAGCAAAAGTGCTGGTTGTGGGACAACCAATCATTCATATCTTGGATTAGAAGTTTCCTGTTAGATTGTATTATTGTAGATCCCTTGAACCTCATTCTATTAACTTTGGAGTGTCTCAGGGTTTGAATATGCCTCTTCCTTCTGTACATTAAAGACCTATCTCAATAACCTTACTGTTACATTTAACTACACACACACCTATGCAGATGATATCAATCGTACTTCATTACTAAATAACCTTTCACACACTGATGTCATCAGTTGTATAAAATCTCCACAAATTATGCAAGACATGCACTTCTTTCATAAACACAGACCATCAAACCATCCTCTAACGGGGACTAAAAATCTAGTTTCCTTCAACAGCACCAAAATAAATCCACTATACAATTCATTGAAAAACACTATGGTCTCTCTACTCATGAAAAATTCAAAAACCATCACAGATGCTAGGCCACACAATCTCAGATGATCTCTCATGGTGACCATGCATCTATAACATAGTCACAACTACAGCTCAAAGCAGCAAACTGGCAGAGTCGTTAGAGCATCGGGTAGAATGCCTTGCGGTATTTGCTTTGGCTCTCTGCACTTGGAGTTCAAATCCCACTGAGGTCAACTTTGCCATTCATCCCTTCGGGGTCGATAACTAAAGTACCAGTCAAGTACTGAGGTCAATTTCTCCTCTCTCTTTCTCTTGGAATCGATTACGTAAAGGGACCAAGAAAGGAATGTTCACATTGCAGCCCCACCAATCCTTTCACCACCACTCTGTGGACATGGCAAGAAAAAAAGCAACTACATCTCAAATGCTAGTTCTCCTCTGGGCCAGAAACTATTTCATCTCTGATGAGTTGCGGATCCTATACAAGGAACAAGTGTTCATCAGAATGGAGCAGCTGCTACACACTCACAAACTTTCTAGATCACATACATACAAAATGTCTATACAGCATATCATGACAGCAGGTATCAGCAGTCACGGCCATATTTTTACCCACCCTACCACCAATCTTGACAACCAAGGCTCAGCCGCCATTAATCTATCACAATAAGTTCCCATGGTAGCTAAATGCCCACCTAACTCTCCCTATATCATGGAAACAGACTTATTCCCAGCCGTCTCAGACTACCAGTTTGCTACCTACATGATCGGAGACCTCTATGCCAAGCTGCCTTAGATCACCATAATGGACTCCCTTTGTCACTAAACCCCACTACATCATGAAGACAAGCTGTATACTCAGTGGCCTTAGACTGCCACTGTGATCCTCCTAACTAAACCCAGTCTTTACATCATGGAGAAATGTGGTTTCTCAGCTATAGTGAAGGCAACATGCCTAAGAAGTTGGAAGTTGGGAACTTTGAAAATACCCAACAGTATACAAAAAGGGTTCTTCCCTAATCAGACAGAAGAGATGTAGACTCTGCAAGCTGCAGTGAAGACAAGCCATCTCAGAGGACAGTAAGTTTGAATAAAAATTGCTACATGGTAGATGGGACTCTTTAGTCCTTCTGCAAACAACCTTTTTAGTGCCAGTGGCATCCAGTCCATGCTGTAAAGTGGTTGGTGATAGGAAGTGCATCCAGCTATAAAAAACATCCCATACACAACAACAACAAAGATCTGTTGCTATGTGTGCCATAAGATGAATGACTGACAAATAGAGATCCGGCCAACTCGGTGCCGGCATCGGAAAATAGACGAAAAATGACAGGACCATAGGTAAACAAAAGACACAAATAACAGACAAAAGGTTTTAAAATTTTAAAACATTTATTTTATATCACTTTGAAATGTTAATATTTAGAAGAAAATAACAGACTTCTTTTGCACCTTTTAGATTTTCTTGTAAAAAGTGTCAAAGTGTCAATAAATACCCCAAAAAACAAGTTCAATCTATGCAAAAAAAAAAAAAAAAAAAAATCCTTTAATCTAATACACTATTTTCTATACCACATTTGTAATGCATTCCTTCTCTTTATCTTCTTTTGAAGTTGAAGTATACCATATAGAAGTGCTTCGGCTGTAGGTGGACAACCTAAAAATATAAAAATATAAAAAATCTCATTAAAATACATTTCTAAAAACCATATGCATATAGAAATTTAACAACATTTCCTGTTAAAATAATATATATATATATATGCTAATAGTATTACGAACGAAGTAATGAGTAATCAACTCAACGCGTAGAGTAAATTAGCATACATTATTACATAAGTGGTTATCCGTCTTATATGAGTGTGTATATATGATTGCCAGCAGTAGAATTTCCAAACAAGAGTTAAAATATTAAATATATGTAGTAGAATATATATTTCTTGAAAATTTTAACCTTAAAATTATACGAAATTACTTTTAATTTGGAATGACTGCTGGATACAAAAAAAAAAAAACAGATTTAACGCAAGATTAAACCCCCCCCCAAAAAAAAATAAATAAATAAATAAATTAAGTTCTAAATTATCTATAAGCCTATCAACAATTTATATTGAAAAGATAGAAATAATTTGTATTAGACAACTCTATCAAGATACCATAGAAATACATGAGTAAATAAATAAAACCCGATATATACAAGCAATCTAGTTTACTGTACAACGACCACCGATCAAATAACAGTTATATAACAGACTCGACTACAATGTCTTTTATAGAAAAGCAACGCCCTCAACAAATATAACACACACCAAATTCTAACATTGAAAACTAAATTAGCAATTTAAACTGGCAACTGCACTTAAAATATCTTTATTTTAAAAAAGAATGATTGATTGAATAACCATCGCACGAGAGATTATTTGTTCGGAATGATGAGTCAGCAGGAAATAAACAGCGAAGTATTTTATATTTAACTGCACCACCAAAAATCGGATAAATTAAAAAAATATATTATTATTGAGAATATGTATGTGTATGTATATATATATATATATATATATACATACACATACATATTCTCAAATCATAATATATTTTTTTCTTTATCCGATTTTATATATATATATATATATTCATATTCATATATAAATTTATCCACACAGGTGTTGTTAACATAGGTTATAGATTACCACTAGTTTTATTTGAATGCTATATCACGTTTCTCTTTAGCCATTTTCTTGCTTATACATCATTGTTACACCTACAGAAAGTGAACTTAAGAATCGGAAAATTAAAAAAAAGAAAAGAAAGGAAAACAGACTGCTATTAGACTAGACAACTATGCATGATGCCATTACTGCATATATTAACCTATTTAAAAACAGTACGAATTACCTCCCTTGAATAGGCTATATTTTTTTTATCACCGATTTACAAATAGGTCAAAGATGGCGACTATATTGCAGGAAACCAATGGTTAATGAAATGATAACTCACTTCTACAATATAATTTATGGTCGTCCCTTAAACATTTTTTACGTATTATTTATAAGGGGCTGATAATTTATTGTTTAATAAAACCAGTCTTACAAGAAAATATTTAAATTATAGGCTTCCTATTGTTAAAACAGTTATTTTCGTTTATCAAACGGAAACCTGAGAGCGTACACCTACATTTGTGTTCACCAATCAGTGTTCATAGTTCGCTTGTACGTGTGTGTGTGTGTATATATATATATATATATTTCCACAACTCATTTCAGCAAAATCAATATTATTCATTGATTATTCTATATAAAATTAACATTTATTTTGTTAGCACTATATATATGTAGCGATACCAGATGTTTAACAGTTAATGATTGTCAACAATTTGTCAAGATAATAAGGTTTTTTTTTTTAACACTCGGGCGGAGACGCCATATGTAGTTGAGGAGTATAACAATTGTAACCTATCAGTTTTTTCTTTTTCTGAGAGAATCGATTTTTATTACTAAGAAGATCAAAAAGAGTAAAGAGTTTAACGTGCTTTGACACGAACGAAACTCTAGGCATATATATATATACACACACACAATTCAGAGTAAATTCTTTACCATACGAAATGTATTTTTTTAGATGTCCAAATGTCCTATATTAATCTTTCTAAAATTGAATATGAAAGAAGCAGAATTCTAAGACGAAATGCTGAACTAGATTATTATTATTATTTCCCCCAAGCTCCATAGAATCAACTCCTTTAGAAATGTGTGGCATTGTGCCAACATAAGTAATAATTATTGTTAATGTAATAAATCATTATTATATTATAAAGGCGATGGACTGACATAATAATCAGTCCAGCGACGGACAAAATGAGTTGCCTTCACTTATGGAGGAAGGAGGTCGATAAAATAAACGTCAATTACTGGGATTGATTTAAACGCGGCCTGTACCAAAGTTAGAAGAAACTATTATTAATATTATTATTATAACTACTTTTATTAAGTCAGTGTAGTAGTAGAAATAGTAGAGCATCAGACTAAATATCAAGTAGTATTTAGTTTAGTCTCTGTACGTATATGTATTTGACTTTCTCTTTCAACCCTACAGTGAGTATGTACTCATAAGACACTGGGGTAAGTAGATTCAATTGACTCTACAACAGTGGTTCCCAAACTTTTCTGTCATTTCTCCCTGCACACAGTTCAACCATCCAGATTTCCCCCTGGTAGATATGGCGCCGCCCATCTACAACAGGCATACTCTCTCTCTCTCAGACATGAGAAAATCCATCTGAGATTTTTTTTATTGCTAGTAGGCAGTGTAATTATTTCCCCCCTGGTAACTTCAAATTTCCCCCCAGGGGCAAATTTCCCCCCAGTTTGGGAGACCCCTGATCTAGACGATGGCTCAGATGTCTTGAAGAAGAATCGGTAATTCCAGACTAACCAGGACTCAGAGAAGTAGAAGTTCTTCTCTGTTCAGTGCGATACGTTATAACAGTTTAGCGTTTCTGCATACTAAATACAAATACTGTAGGGTCTCATATATGTAATATAGTGAACTGAACTGAAAAGAAAATTCAATTAATTGAGATTATCCAAGCAATTAGTAGCCAAAACCTTCCTCTAGGGTGTTTACAGTCTAAAAACAACAAGCAAGAGAGGTAACTCTAATAAGATCAGTTTTTGGATAATATCGACAATATAGACTACAGTAGATCTGGTCTTTAAATCCAACTGGTGAAAGCAACAGACATGTTTCGATATTATTCGACCTCCTCAGTGAAGTATAATTTACTAGTTGACGGAACTAACAGTGATTAGGTAAAAATGAAATATGATAAATTATATTTCTTTTGAGTGATACTTTATGTAATAATTGATCCTATTATTACATTATCTCACTGGTTCTAGTCATTGGACTGTAGCCATGCTGGGACATTGATTTCAATGATATACACAGTAGATTACATCGAGAACAATTCTTATTTTATCGACTTTGGAAGAGAGAAAGGCAAAGTCGACTTGGGTAGGAATTGAACTCACAATGCAAAATACCACAAGTTAATTTGTCCGATGGGCCCTTGTGGGTCTTATCCAATGGTGTATAGGTAGGTTGTGGTGAGAAGTGTGCTTATGATATTAGGCCCTTATGG
>JAOPJM010077755.1:0-14354 GCA_027124095.1 Muusoctopus leioderma
TACATATATATATATACATGCATACATACATGCATACATACATATATATATATCTACTTTGGCGTATATACGCACATATACATCTCATAGATAAAAAGCAACTTTTATGGAATTAAAATACCCAAAATGAAATTTATGATAGGATAAACGAATAATGCAAACGTCGTAAATCTATGAAGTCTTTCAATGAGGAGCAATGTTTTCTTTTTATTTTCATTTTCTTCTTAAACTGTATATAAGCGACACATTACGCTGATTGTAATTACAGTTTTCGATAATTGCGATATTCTGCGTTAATAGAAAACAATATCAGCAATCAAAAAGAACAAGAGGAACAACATTAAATATGTTCGTATTTAAGATATTCACTCAATAATTAATTGCAACAGAGACTTTGGGTTGTATACACAATGAAGTGAAATCATAGCATATTGATAAAGAACAATTCAAATACTTACTGTGTAACCATACCAAAATTGACGAAGAACAAGCTGGTTTCGTCCGAGTAATTTTTAAATAATTTATAATTTGATATAACTTCAATAACGAAAAGAAAAGAAAAGAAAAGAAAAGAAACTTTTAAAGCTACAGAATTTACCAAAAAAAAAAGAAGAATTCTTTTTAGCAAGAAACCAAGTCACAATATGTTCGCAACGACATTGTTACATCAAACACAAAAAAGCAATGATCAAATGATGTTATTCCCACTAACATATACATACACAATCACTGTTACTCTCACTAACACATACATACAACTAGCCTCAGATACACTGATATTCTTTCTCCGTATATTTTCATAAAGAAATATCATTGATATTTTTTAATATCCTTCTACAATGAGTTTGAAGATGATATTAATTACACTACAAATTGCTCCGGAAAGCACTTGAGTACTCTATATTTTTTGTTATTATTGTTTAAATAAAAATAACAAATCATTTGTATGATATTTAGAACAACTACATTAATAATTATGTTGTTAAAATCATGCTACAAAGCTAGAAATATAAAGGAAAGAATATCGTTCTGTAAATAACACAGTTAACAAAATTCAAAAATGCACAAAAGCGATTGATCATTTGAACATATTTCTGTTCACTTTTTGTTTTTAAAATATATATTATTATGAACAGGTCATATACCAATTCTTAAACCTTGTGGCATCATCCACCAATAAAGATCAAGTTAGAATCTTCGTCGATAAGTATATTATGAATTCAACTCTTTCGTGTGATTCTTTTCATGTGGTTTGTAGAATTCATGATATATTTCACACTGAACCCAAACAAGAATTAATTAAATATACTATAGTATCTGTATTACTTTCTTTAAATGCAATTCATTTTTAATATAAATAAATCATTAGGTATTTTTACACAGTCTTAAAAACACACAAGAATAATAGAAATAAAGTACGTGTGTAATTGATTATGTAGTTTACAGTGTGAACATATAATTCTGATTCTAGCTAACTGTTAACAGTTAAATGCACGCTTTGGGACCCAAATCAGAATCTGATCTGTTAGAAATCTTTCTAAATGTTTTAAGCTAGAAGTGAAGGACTTATCGACAAAGTTTCTAAAAATATAATGGCATGAGGGCTTTACAGATTAATTCACATTATTTCATATTTTTAATATTATCACAACGTAATTTATAAACGAAAATACAGAATGATAAATTTAGAACGATGTTTGATCGAAGAGTACAATCGTTTTGATTCACATTGTTTGGAAAAGGAGAGAAGAAATTCACATTGTTTGGAAAAGGAGAGAAGAAACGTTTTGGAAAATATACAATAGATTACATGTGGAATTGAGTCGGATAGATGCTGAAGACAACCACACTTTATTGTTTATAATGTCAGTCTTGTTTTTGAATTCCCATTTAGATCGCTAGCTTCGTTAATGATAACAGTCGAACAAACATTGAAGTAGAACTATTTCAGTCAAATGATGGACAATGTTCTGTACAATCCACAATATTTTAAAAAATAACAGCCAGTATTGCGAGCAAATTTCAAATGAAACATAGAACAAATATATACTAGTGAATAGAGGATGATGCAAGATTGATTAAATGTATTCATGTCAATGGCGAAGAAATTGCAACACTTCCAGCAAAGAATCACTCGAGAACAGTTTTGAAAAAGCGGCTATGAATTCTTGCGTCTTCCTAATAACAGAAATATCTGTGTTAAGTTTAATTACAATATTTGTTTACATTTCTTTTAACATAGTTTTAATGTTATATTTTGTTTATCAATATTTACGATGTTAGAAATCAGTATTTACAGGGTTACAATTTGATTACCTTTATTTGATTGCTGTTTATTTTATAGAATTGTGGAAAATCATGTGAGGTTCATGCCCTTTTCGAAGTTGTAAGGAAGATCAATTGGATTTAAACGACAATTTAAAATGTGATGCGGTCTCGGATTGACGGAATCTTACATTTTGCCTCAGAACTTTAATTGAATATTATCAAACTTTGGCTTACTCCTACATTCTGACGCATTCTTCTTGATTCATTCTTTCGTTCATTCATTCCCTTTTTCTTTCTTCCATTATCTTTTATTTTATTTATCTATCTTTCTCTTTCACACATTCTACTCTTTTTACAAATCTCTTCCTTCTTTGATGTTGAGAGGAAAGCACAATCAAAGATACATTTTATTCAGGACACCAAGTGCAACTGCCATGATAAGATATCTCTAGTTTGGTTTACGAGTATTACAAAGATTAATAGTTATTGATCCATGAGATAGCACTTGAGACGAGGAAGATATGTTTTACGTGGAGCCCTTATCAAACTAAAATTTGAAATATAACC
Organism: Muusoctopus leioderma; assembly: GCA_027124095.1. Taxonomy (NCBI): domain Eukaryota; kingdom Metazoa; phylum Mollusca; class Cephalopoda; order Octopoda; family Octopodidae; genus Muusoctopus; species Muusoctopus leioderma. Next base: position 2,836 of record JAOPJM010077755.1, read on the forward strand.
ACAAGAAAAACTAAATGAGATTACTTTTCAAGGATTATTCATCGTAAATATTAGTTATGATAACATCACTCTTAGTGATCTTAAATGGGATTATCTTCAATAATGGTATTGTGTCACACCTTTTTCGAGAGGGATGTTGTCGGTTAAATCGATTCAAATCTTGAATCGTACTTATGTGATAGACACTTAGAAAGATGAGAGACAAAGTTAACCTCGTTGGGATTTGAAATCAAAACAAAATGTGACATAGCTAAATACCATAAGAGATTTATCGCAGGCACTCTACTGCCCCTGTCCTTTTAGTAATTACAATATTGGTGGCTTATACTACACAATGCTACATATTTATCGGGAAGTGTTGTAGTCGATTTAAAACGACTGTCAGCATATTACTGGTACTTATTTTATCAATCTCGGATGAATGAAAGGCAAAATTGACCCCGGCAGAATTTGAACTCGGAACGTAGTGATGACACTAAATGCCACAAGGTATTTTTTTCAGGTGCTCCATCGATTCCCGATCGGAACCATCCTTTACTAATCATATTAATTTCAAAAAATGTATAAGGTCATTTTAGATGAGTGGTGTAGTAAATCATATCGAACCCCAGTACTTGATCGGTACTATATTTTATCAACACCGGAAAGATGAAAGGTAAAATCAACGTCGGAGGAATTCGAACTCAAGGAATAAAGAGACGTAACTAATCATCTCAAGGCATTTTGTTCGCTGTCTACCGATTCTGACAATAACAATAGAAACCATAATATTAATAACAATTACCAAAAATTTAGTGTTATTAATCATAATGTTCATAACGGTTCTAACAGCATTAATAGTAGTAAAGCTACAATAAATAAAAACAATGATAACAATATCTGCATGAAAAAAACAAGTGCATATATAACAAGAACAACAAGGGTAACAAACTTGGACAGCTATAATAATAACATAATAACAACAACAACGACAGGAAATACAACTTATTTTATAAGTTAGATTGTTGTTGTTTAGCCCAAGTCAGCCCTGATCGAACAGAGATATGATCAAACGCGTTCTAATAATAACAACAACAATCTGTCTTTGTTTCAGACATATTGCATATAGGGCCGCATTATTCAATGCGTCCTTCAATTTTCGTTTAATAGATACTAGGGTATGGTTTGATAGAGATTTAGCGGCTATTTCTAGTAGGTCCAGCAACCACATACGTACAGGCTCTCTCTTTGGTTTGTTATTCGAGTCGGAAAATTGTGGCCTTCATACCTTCCTCAAGTACATTGAAAAGTAAATTGATTCGTTCGAACCGAAATAGAAACTGGGGTGTCCTCTTTTCGAGGTCATTACTATATTCTACTGTTTAAATAGAAGAGAATTTAAGTAAATAGCCGATATAATGCCAATTGGTCAGTATACGGGTCAATGACTCGGATAATCCTGTCACTAGCGTTGCCTCAAAGCTCATTTAAACAAAATCCACAGCCTAAGGAGGCCATAGGTGCAGAGCAAGAGATGCAATGTTCTCCTTCCATCTTTCCCGGTCATCACTAAACATCATGTTTTCCATCATCTTCCTGCCTGTCCATTTATTGATGTTGCTCAACAACCCTCTTTATGGTCCATGTACCTCTTTTACAAGAGATTTATCCATGCATGACCATATTTGATTTAGGTAGGGTGTCATGGTCTCATGGAGTTGTGTCTACCTCGCTGTAAATAGATACCTTTGAGGTATGGTTTAAACAAAGGAGCGCTCCACTATATAATCAACGAGCGGATCGTTATATCACCTAGATTAGATACTCAGTTGTGTTTATACGAGGCAATAGAAGACCACTCCATAGTATCCGCCACCTAACGGGATCTAGGAAGAAGCAGGATTTTCCCGTTACACTTATGATTTAAAAGTTATAACGACTAAAAGGTATTCTTTCTGCATCGTATCTACAAGGAATATAAAACATACTTCTAAGACAAAACTCCGAGTGCTTTTATAGGATACAGTCGTAGATATAGATAAGCGTTTTGTCCAAGGATAAATATAAAGTTTCAGCTTCTATTATGCATTATTGAGCAATAGATTTAACACTGTGACACGAACTTAGAAATTCAGTAGTACATCGTCTCTTCCGCCATTGAATAAACGATCTTTTATTAAGCTTAAAGCCTTTGTGTTAGAAGGACATTTATAACTTGTGATGAAGATACCTTTCAACATGCGTGAACTAAATTAAAGTAAAGAGGAGGATTGAAGTAGGTTTGGTTACAGTATATTTGTACTGAGAGAACAAATTACCGGAGATGTAATTAAGCAGTGTGAGTGAAGTTTTTGTATAACTTAGTCAGAGGAAGAAGACGCGGCTCTAAGAAAGGGAGGAATATCTTAATATCCACAGACTGGAAACTTGGTCTGAATTCTTACAACAGAGTAGGTACTGGTAAAGGCACCCACAGACCAGGTGGTGGTGGTATAATACAGGGCAACAGATTAGGTTTACTACCCAAAAGCAGGTGCAGTCCGTTTGACAGGCTTCCACCCAGTTTTCGTCTACTGCAAATTCCACTCACAAGAGTGCCGTTAACACGAGGCTATGCTGGAGCAGTTGCCCAAGGTACCCACAGTGTGATCGAACCAAAAACCCACGTGTTTGCTAAGTGAACGTCCTAACCACACGGTCATTCCTGTGCCCATAACATATGACTTGGCCCATAAATGGAACACGAAATTGCATGTGACATTTGATCTTTATGAATAGAAAGGTGACCCTATAGTTTGTTTAAAGGCAAGATATGAAAGGCAAGACATGAAAGGCATTTTGTGAATCAACAAGTACGTTCAGTTGAATCAATAACTCTATCATATGGCTACTCATTTTATCTAACCATTGAGCGAAGCAACGCAAAGTTGATCTCAAATGTATTTGAACAGAGAGTAAGGACAGAAGCGAAGTCAACATACTATTCAAACATACCGTCCATAACACATAGATAACGATGGATACTTTTGACTCGGCACTTATGTCTACGTTTTAGGAGAGGACAGAAATAGAGTTGTGGCATTTAAGCCTTTACGTAACCTCTGAACATACGCAAATACAATTATATTAATAGTCTACCTACATATTTATCCCTGTCACTTCACGGTGTATATATATATACACACGCCCACATATATAAATATATATATATATACGCACGTGCGCACACACACACACAACCACGCACACACACACGTACACACATATGTATATGGACGAAGGTATGGCCGAGTGGTTAAGAAGTTGGCCTCATAATCATGAGGTTCCGGGTTCGATGCCATTGCGTGGCACATCTTTGGTAAGTGTCTTTTCCTATAGCTGCGACTTGACCCACATTTTGTGAATAAAATTGGGAAGATGGAAACTGTTTGGAAGCCCGTCGAGTGGATTGTATCTGTAATTCAAAGGACCAGCTTTGTCACACACTGTGTTACGCTGATCCTTCCTGAGAATTACGTTAAGGTTATAACTGTATGTGTAATACTCAGCCACTTACACGGTAATTCTACTAGTAGGAAGTTACGCTGTTCGAACAATTGCTAACACTCATTGTCGAAACTGATAGATATCCATTTTGGCTGGTAAACGGGTATTATCTTGGGAAATTTCCAGAAAAGTACCTCACTGAAAGTTGCGTCTGACCCTCTTTGCTAGCAAAGCAGGTATAAACCAGTTCAAATTCTCAGCCATGGCAACAGGTGGTTTGATGCGTTACATTGCATTTACATATGTTATTTTGTGAATTCCGGTTTGTGCCCGTGATCCACTTAGGCGTATGTTTGGTATTACTAGACAAACTCCGATAAGGGGAACTTTACATATGACGTGGTTTGCGAGGGTAAGGGAGATCAGCATCAATAGGTTAGCGTTTTGCATCTCTACCTTCCATAGCATGGGTCATTTTGTGTCTGGCCCGTGGCACACTGTGCATTAGTTCTGGTTATTTGATTAAGAGGAGAGAGAGAGAGAGGTGTGAGCTCTGTACAAACTTACTCCGCTTAAAACACATTCTTTGTGATGTTTGCTCAGTAACAACATTTTGGATTCTTTTTAATCAAAGTTCTGTACATTTTGTTACTGAGCGCTCATATGTCATTCTCGACGGGAGAGTCCATGAGTCCATTGTCATATACACCCAGATATATGCGTGTGTATATATATATATATATAGTACATGTAGTTCTATACATATGTTTACAACACACACACACCCAGATAGATATGGATAGATAGATAGATAGAGTTAAATATACATATACATATATTTTGATATTCTCAGACTGGAAACCTGGTCCGATTGATCTAGTTAAAAATATAGAGTTCGGTTTTAGCTGTAATGAGTTTAGTTGTAACTGGAGTAAACGTTGCATTTCAGTTCAATAATATCGACAAGAGTATTATTGTGAATATTGGGTTATATTAAATAGCAGAAAGGATCATCAACCTGTTATAAAAATCAAACACACACACGTGTACGTATAACCACGCATGTTTATTTGTGTATTTTATCTAAATTTGTTTGTATGTGTATAGTTAAACATGCACCTCCACCAGTAAAGTGATACATGTATTATTATTTCGAGTGCTTCTATTTATATATAAATATAATATAGCAGATGCTATGTTTCAGTGCACTTATGTAATATATGCTAAACATTCAGTTGCTTCGATATATCGATAAATGTGAAAGAAAGAAAGAAAGACACTAACATACATTTCAAGTAGTAAATGAACTCGCTATCTATAGGATTCGTATTGAACCATTTCTTGCTATGTACATCCATCATTCTATTTGTATCTTTCTCTTTTATAGCGTATCACAATTCACTGAAATTTCCGAAAAACTATCTGTATCTTTTTAAATACATTTAGCCCTTGCTTCAGTAGCTATTTATATATGATTCTTACGCTTTAGAATATATGTTGATGTTGTATCTGCCATAAATATAGCCAGTTAAATGCAATCGGATTCTTTAAACCCATTCATATTTCTAGAAGTATACTTCATCTGACGTATACTTCAAATCATTTACAGATGACATATCTGTACATAAATATAAATCAAAAGAAACGTATTTCAGTAGCATATCTTAATGTGCCACTTAAGATTCTCTTTATTTGCTGCTAGAAATGATTGACACCTTCGTTTTATATAACTCTAACACTGCAAAAGTCTTCATTCAAATCCCTGCCGATTTATTCCCCTCTTAAAACGAAGTATATCTTCCATATTGAAAACACACATTCGTAAGGTTTCTTCTATTTGAAGTTACCCGGGGATAAGAGACATTTCTTTAATGAAGATGGAGATATCTATTTGCTTATTTCAGGACAAACATATGAATATCTGAAATGATAAACATTTTTTTAATTGTAAGAAGAGTAGGAAGGAATCACCCAATCTTAAAAGTATTACATATCCTGTATTATTTTGTTTGTAAAAGGAAGTGAGACACAATTGGAAAGGGAAAGAATTTGCACCACATGATATTTCAATAAAGTATTTGTTTATGCATTCACATATTTGTATCAATCTCTCGTTTCAATATCTTTCTATTTTACAAATGAATATAACTGAACTACTTAATTTCATTACATTTCATAACTGATTTATGTTCTTCTACTTGTTTGTTAGTGATATTAAATTGATCGTAACCCGTCATCCGAGTAAATCGGACTGGTTCATCTATCAATTCAACAAAATGCGTGTTCCACCGTCCACGATTTAACTTTGAAGTCTCTTCCTACTTCATATTTGAGAGTATCATCTCTCTTCTCAATAAACATATCAACAATTTCTGTTTCTCTTGTATGATGGTATGTGTCAAAAGAATCGTCACAAAGCATGAAGAAGAAACAGTTAGTTTATTTTGATTTGACACAATATCCTATTGTTATTTGTGAGCAGTTGAAACGAGATATTGCGATATTCATCCTTCTCTAAAAGGAATGAACAGAGGTAAATGAAGGGAATTGAATCCTCTTGAAGATGATTCTATACTGTTCGCCAATATGAAAAGAACACATATTTCAAATCTAAATATAATCAAATAGTCAAATATTTTCAATATATTTCAAATATATATATGCATGCATACATACATATGTACATACATACATATGTACATACATACGCACACACACATACACACATACATGCGTATGTACACATACATACATACATACAAACATACATACATACATACATACATACATACATATATACATACATACATAAGGAATATTAGTAGAACGTTCGAGTTAACCTTCAACAAAATTGTAAACACAACAAGCCTGATATAGTTGTTTGGGAGAATAAACAAAAAAACTATATGCTGTTGTGGAGCTCAGCTGCCCAGCGGATGTGAATGCTTTATTTATAATTAGTAAGAAAGTGCACAAAAGTGAGAAGAATAGCATCTTAGAGTCGGGAGCGAACTCCTCAAGAAGCACTCAGTTCCGGATGATACTCCATGCAACCCCCAAACTGTTGTACATACGTACTTCATTTACGCCCTGGAAGAAACATATTCTGCAGGAAATCAAAATTGTTTCCTAAACAGTCTTTCTGAGTTAATATCGTTTTTGTTGCCATAAATCTAAATTTTTGTTGAAATATTTCAAAATGCTGTATGGTTAAACACGGCATACTCATCCGCAATGTTGGTAAATGCTTCAAACAAATGAAAAGGTTTTACTTTTGTTAACATATTTCATATTTCTTATTTCTTTCGTATATAAATATAAGACCTGTTGTTTCATTTCTATTATCGCGTGAGAATCGGTAACATAAAACCCAGAGTTGTTTTATATATATATACATGATATTTAGATTTGGTTTGGTGGAAGTGACTTCTGCTTCATATATCACTTCAGCATTGCATGACTGGTTAAGGGGGCATGCATTCGTATTTCTACATGTACAGTTGGCCTCAGTCAATTTAGTTAGATTACATGTTATTAAGTTGTTCATGTTGGTAGTACAGCTGTACCTCTGTTTAAGGTTGTTTCTATTGAATAGTTTTCTGTATTGGTGGTTGATTGGGAAATCCTTATTTATTAAGTCTAGGAAGATTTTAGTAATATCAGACTTAATATTTAAAGAAAACGGAGGTGTGAACCAGATAATATTGTGGCATCTCTTTTTACTATTGGATAGTGGGGGTGGTGTTAGGAGTATATGTAATCTTATCTTTGAATCCACTAGGTTCTAGTACTTTATTGTAGTAGAGGACTGCATTGTCGAAGATTTCTTTATTTGATGATAGGTTAGATATTCTTCTACTGATGTTATTAATCAGATTTTTCAAAACTATGGGTAGATGGCAGGCGACTATATGTGAGTTTTTCATTAGGCTTGCTACAAAGTTTGTGATTATCTGTGGTTAGGTCGAGAGTAACATCTAAGAAATTTATGATTAGTGGTGATAGTTATTTTTATGCCAAAATATTTGTTAATAAGGTATTTTCTAAATGTATTTAATGTATGTCCACTGGCGTGTTGGGATATAGCCAACCCATCATCTCTATATAAGCCAATATCTATTATGGTAAATTTCTTATTGATTGTATCTATGATATATTGGCCAGCAATATCACTTATCTCTGCTCTATCAAAGGACCCCATACTAAGGTCGAATGAACATGCAGTGTCTGATTTTTTAACCCAGGCAGAATATTTATCGAAGAGCAGAGTTTTTCCTAGCGTGCATAATTATATATATATTATTGTCATCTATATTGTAATATATCCTAGCGAATTGTAGAGCGTTGGCGTGTAGAGTTTTTTAGATAGAGGGATAATATTCGACAATATCAAATTGGGCAAACTTGGAGTCGTTTTTATTAGTAATGTTATAAAACCAGCGGATGATTGTACTACTTTTATTCCATTGCTAGAGTTTGGTTGATTTTCTAATCTTACTGTTAATCTTGCTTAAGATGTTCTTACTTATTAATCTGATCTCAGTTTTTGCGGGATTAATAAGTCTATATTTAGTATTGACAGCAACATTCTCTTTATGGTCGTAAAATTCTCTTTATGGTCGTAAAATTATCCATTAGTGATAATACATCTTAACTTGGAGCTTCATGCGCTCAGCTTAAGCCAAGCAACCATCAGACGACAGAGTCAACCAATTTCTAAATTATCTGTGACATATATGGATTGTTATTATGTAGAGATTCTGGTATTCCTTTTTGAGTAAAAATATTGTATGGGGCGTAACTCGTTACATATAAATATTGTTAGCGGTAATTTATTTCCCTTCGGTAGTTAGAAATACCGAAAATGACGGAGTTAAAAAATATAGGTGAAGTACTTAAAACATATTTGACTACGGAAGAGGGAAGGGAGAATAACATCTGCTATATGGAAATGATTATGTAAAGTTGAAGAGTTGAAAATATAAGGCATCAAAGAGTGTATTATTATAAAGTGCAATGAGATCAGTAGTGTCTATTAGTGGGTTAAAACTGAAGAGGGAAATAGAGATAGTGTGATTGTTCCTGGTAAATAGTTCAGTATTGATACGTTCTGTTATATGGAAATGTACATGGGCAAATAATGATTTGAAAATACCAAAGAGTGTGTTCTTATAAAGTATAGTGAAATCAAGAAATAGAGAGAATGTGTGATTGTTCCTGGTAAATAGTTAAGTGGTAATGGTAAACTCATTCAATTAGGTGGTGGTATGATCTTCCAGTGTTTCAGGAAATACTAGTCCAACGTTTTATTTCACTTTCAAGCATCTTCTACGTTATGTTGAAATCAGTAGCATGTTCTTTCAAACTCCAGATATAATTGAATAGTTTTGTTGTATTCCTCTTTTCTATATTTCTGAAGGAAGAAGTCTGGTTGAAGCATCGTTGTTTAAATTTACCTTCTACCATACATATATAGTGTTCAAACACAATGTTTAAGTTTGGCTTGGAGGAAGTGATTACAGCTTCATACATAATCGCTTGACTGATTAAGGAGGCTTGCGTTTGCATTTCTGCATGTACAGTTGACTTCACTTAATGTAGTTGGTTTAGATAAGTTGTTCATATTTGTAGTACAGATGTAATTGCAGTTGGGCAGACTGTTTAGCGGCCTGGTCTTGAAGAGCTGTTAGTTCAGACGAAGTAGATGATGCCGCGGGTGCTACATATACTACAGTGGGTGTTGGTCTGTATACTTCGGCGATGGAATCTGCCAACTCGGCCAGCTGTCCCACTGTGTTGGTGGGAGTCAATATCGCCGAAAGACATGATAATAAGAGTCACTTGAGTATGTCGTTTCAACCGAGGAGGTGTATCATGCATTGGAGTAGCTCGACCGGTGTCCTATCTCCTAATTCTCCTGCTATCAAGAGCTGTGTAATCTTTTTCACTGTGAAACGGAAGTGCACTTAAGAATTTGTTTCTTCAGTTCGTTGCAGTCACTGAAACTGGGGATGCCGATATAAGGTCTATAACCTCGTGGGCGATTTCAGTAGGAAGCGAACTGACAAACACAGCAAAGTGGTCAGTTTCTGATGTGATTTTATTCGCCAATAAGTGCGCCTCCATTTGGTAGAACCAGACCAAAAAGTCGGCAGACCAGAATAGCGGTGTTCTAGTCACAAAGAAAGAATATGTAGGAGAGATGTCCTTCACAGGTGAAGAAGACGGGGTTTCGAATGCTGGAAAAGTCATCGTGCACTGTATTCCTAAATGCTGCTGTTTCGTAGAAAAAGAGTTTCAGAGTGCTGTGTATCCGAATTTTGGGGTCACGACTTTAACGGGGATAAAATAAGCTATCCGTTAGAAATGGCTATCAGGTGTCACGTCAGGCCTTCTTGGTGATGGGAATGAAAAATGTTCATTTACAAGATGCAGAGAGAAAATATGCCAGAATAAATAATGTAAATTATAGCCGCGTTAGCGTTATTTAGAGTCATAACAAAAAGATAAATATTTGAGTTCAAATACTAGTTGTCACACGAGATGTGGAGTTCCATTGTTAAAATGAATGGTGTAACTTTAGTAATTTTGTACTGTAATGTTGTGAGTGAAGAAGGAGAAAAGATGAACGGTCTTTCAGGTGGGCAAAAAGATTCCACACTGCTAGTCTGTCAGTATAATAGAGTTATATGACATATTTTTGGCTCAACTTACTGTTCAGAGTTTAGCGTATCCCAAAATTGGTTGTTAATACATTAACAACCAATATAAAATTAATGTTCGTACGATACAAAGTTGGATATATATATAATAATTTATTTATACGTTAGATACATTCGTTATAGATACATTTCCCGGTGCTACGACCGGGAGCGATAATGTACACAATATTACATATAGGGAATATATACAAAGATGGCATGTATGTGTGTATACAGAAAGATGGCCTTAACCCTTTGAATCTGGCTAGAGACAGGTAGGTGTATATGAATATACACGGAGATGGCCTTAACCCTTTGAATCTGGCTAAAGGCATGTAGGTGTGTAGAAATTTACACAGAGAGGGCCTTAACCGTTTGAATCAGGCTAAAGGCATGTAAATGATGTGTGTGAGTGCGATGTGAGTTTGCCATATTAAATCGGACTGGCCGAGTCGACGTATCGATTCGGCCAACGTGCGACAAACTACCGAATATTAGCTGGTACAGTCTATTTATAGTCTTCATATGGAATCCAATCGAATGTTCCATACAAAGTTTTTGGCGGCAAAATGCAGGAAGTCGTGAGTTCCTGCTTGAAGTGACACGTGTACATTTGCTCTGATTCGCGTGATAATCAGGGTGAAGGTCAGTTGAGTTCATAACCCCACGCGCCAAAATATAAGCACAAGTTCTCAAAAGGTGAACGAGAGTATTTTCTGCCAGAAGGTCACTACAAATGTTTTAAGATGATGTCACCTTTGTATTTTGAATTTTATTAATAAAATTTGTGTTTCTCACATAAGACAAAAGGCAGAGATATTTTATTATGAAGGGGGGGTTATGTGAAGTTGTGACGTCAGCAGTGCTAGAGAAGTGAGGGAGCTGCTCTTGTGAATGGAACACAGTGTAGCGATTTCAGATTGACACCTGTTTCACCCCCCCCCCCCCCCCCTCAGTAACTTGATATCATTTTCAGATTACCAGGAGGTAGGATGAAATCGATTTCAAATTACCCCCAGGGGTAGCTTGAAGGTAATTTATACACTTCAAATGCACACGAAATATATTTATACAAAAGAAAAAAAAAAGTACTGCAGCTGTAAATCCCCTGACCCTAAGCAGTTTTTTTTTTGTTTTTTTTTTGTTTTTTTTAAATAAAAATTATTTTTTTTTACAGATTCTCCGATGTGCAAAACATAAAACTCCGAAGATTTTCCTTAAAAACAAAAATCATGATGAAAAAGTAAGTAGTAGGAGTGAGGTTCATGCTACCCCCGGAGGTAATATGAACAGTGCAAGGGTAATTTGAAATCAGGTTCATGCTACCCCCGGAGTTAATATGAATAGTGCGAG
>JAOPJM010078034.1:0-14352 GCA_027124095.1 Muusoctopus leioderma
TCATTTGGCTTGGTTTCTACGGCTGGATGCCCTTCCTATCACCAACCACTTTACAGAGTGTACTGAGTGCATGTTATGGCATAAACACTAGAAAGGTTGTCTTGTCCACAATACGACTAAAGAGCCCTCTCTACCCTATGTAGTCTCCACACGATCGCCAAACACTTTACAGAGTGTACTGGGTGCATTTTATCATGGTATCAGCACTAGAGAGGTTGCCATCTCTCTTGAAGGCTAAAAAGTCCTCTCTACTGTACATAGTCTCCGTTCTTTGAGGGAAAACGTGACCTGAGAGTGTGAATAGAGGATAACTTATGACAGGGAAAGAGTATGAGTATGATGAGGGAAGCTGAGATTGGATGATAGTGGGGGAGGACTGAGAGTATAGTAAGGAAAAAAAGTAAGCGGATCCTCCATTAATTTTAATGATGAGTATTGCAGTTGTTCAGTCACATAAATTGCCTATTTATTGATAAAGTGTAAGTGGCCGAGTATTCCCAAAACACTTGTACCCTTAACATAATCATCAGGAACAATCCATGTGACAAGTTGGCCCTTTGAATTACAGGTACAGTCCATTCAATCGGCTTCCATACAATGTCAGTCTACCTAATTTCACTCAAGGCTTGGGTCCACCCAAAGCTATAGTAAAATACTCTTGCTCAAGATGTCATGCAGTTGAATCGAACTTGGGACATCATGATTGTGAAGTGAACTTCTTAACCACTTGGCGATAGACACACACACACACACACACACAGTTTCCATCTACACAAATTCCACTCAAGGCATTGCTCAACCCAAGGTTACAGTTGAAGGCACTTGTCCAAAGTGCCCTTCAATGGAATCGAACCCGGAACCATGTGGTTACTAATCAAACTTCTTAACCATATGGCTATGCCTGCACCTATTACTCAGATTTTGATATCGATGTTGAAACCTTTGCCCTGGAATATATTAAGCATAAATTCATTTATTTTACATCAATTTTCTATGATAGCATGAATTTTTTTTTGTTTTTCTATGATAGCATGCTTTTTTTTGTTTTTGTTTTTGTTTTGAATTTGGATATTTGCATACAGAAATTGAAGTGATTGGTTTTTATAATTGTATGCCTTTCCAGCTACTGATTAGCTAACTACTCACCTATAACACAGGAGTGGAATCTATTGTCAGCCTGTCTGACTGAGGGAACCTGAATTATGTGCCTTGCTTAAGAGGTACAACATAATGGTTGTTGAAAGGCTTGAACTCAGAACTCACAGCCGCTGTAATACTTTCTTCTTGTTTTTTTCATTGATAGAGAAGCCAAGAGCTGTACATATCAGATGCCAAGATCACATTTTTTGTGCTCTAAACCTTAGGACTGCAAATCAAATGTAAATAGGATAGCCATGGCTTGAAATCTAATCTAAATGATAATAAAGTGCCACTGTCTGCTGGATATTTGGCATATGAAGTTCTGTAGATCATTATCAAGTGTTCAGTTAAATATTGCCATGCTATTGTTTTCTGAATCATAATTACTAAGTAATTATCCAACTTTGCACATAAAAAATATATTAATCACTGCAGAAAAAGACAATAATTTTCATGATTATTTTACATATGATAAATGGATGGTTCTACAAATTTAGATATTTTCATGAACAAAGTCATAGTTTGCTAAGTCAATATGATGCAAGTCTTCCAGCTAATAGGCTGAGCATTTGTCTGGCATCAGTGTCCTTGGTTGCCTGTTTCCCTAGCTGTAAATAGATATTGTGGTATAATCTGTGGTGAAGAAGTCACTTTGTTTGATATTTAGTTTGAATAGCTTGCTGGGGTTCTCAGCTCAGTCTCAAGACAGAATCTGGAATAAACTGGCTTCCTATTTAGAAGTGATGTCTCTCAACTCCGAAATACGCTTCAGCTTACTCTAAATACTCTGTGCTAACAGTGATACATGATACATGATACAGTGATACATGATACATGATACAGCGAAAGGAATAGTAAACTATTCTTTTACTGCTTTTAGTCATTGTATTGTGGCTATGCTGGAGCACCACCTTTAAGGGTATATTTGAATATATCAACCCCAATACTCCACAGTTATTTTATCTACCTCAGGAGGAAAGGCAAAGTCAACCCGGGTGGAATTTAAACTCAGAATATAAAGGGATGTAACCCAATAACTGAAGTCAGGGTTTATTGTCAACTAATTTCATTTAGGTAACTTAAGGTAGCTAGAGTTAGAAATTTTGCCTAAAAGCACAACATAATTCCAGCAGCAGGATTTGAATATCTGAATAACCTCGGTTACCATGATCAAATACTTACTTAAATGCCTAATGGATTTTAATTGAAAAGAATTTGATGATACATCCAGTTAGTTCACTCTTCCACTGAATACCAAATCATGTGTTGTGACCAGCAATGCACACTATATTTTTTTAACAAAATATCTGTATTTTTAGTATTAAATGTTTTCCTTTTTTTATAGCAAGAATTTTCTTTTAATGTTCAACTTCAAAATTGCATTTCTTGAGCTTTCACTTGTTAGCCATTCCTATTTTGTAAACTGAAACTTTATTTATTTTTGTGTATTAATTTTAATTTTTGACCTTATGATTTAATCAAAATAATTGATTCAAGAATTAAGGCAAAACAAAAACTCTGCATGACTTTTTTTCTTTATTGATTATTATAAATATAGTACTTACATATTAATTGAAATATGCAGGTGCGTCTCAGAAAATTAGAATATTATGCAAAAATTGGATATTTGTTGTCAGTTAAATCAGAACCTCAAAATTTAAATTGCATTAGGTTCACTAAATCTAAACTGATCTACTCCCAGTATTTTGTTGATATAAGCTAACATTTATGGTTTCCACACACGGATCATTAACGATCCAATATCTCAAAATATAATGTAATATCTGAACATCAAAAGCATATCATTACAATTGAGCAAGTTGGTAAAGAATTGACGGAATATCAGTTAGTACTTACTTGGAGCTCCTTTGGTTTCAGTGACTGCTTAAATATGTCGGGGTATGGAGGGAACCAGCCTGTGACAATGATCAGGTGTAATGGAAGCCCAGGTGGTCTCAATAGCAGCCTTTGGCTCTACCTGATTGCTGGAATGCAAGTTAGCCATCTTCTTTTTAACTATACCCCATATATTATTCTCTATTGGGTTCAGGTCAGGTGAATTATCTGGCCAAGGAAACCTGTTGATATGATGATCAGCAAACCAAGCAATGGTTGTTTTGCACTGTATGCAGGTACCAAATTCTGCTAGAACAGATATTCCACATGGCCAAATAGCCTGTTGGATGATGGAAGCATTAAATGCTTCAAGATTTGTTGGTAGACTGCTGCATTGACTTTAACCCTGAGGTAACACAGTGATCCAACACATACGTATGACGTGGATTTTTAATGATTCCTGTGTGGAAACCATAAATGTTACTTTATATCAACAAAATATTGGAAGTAGATCAGTTCAGATTTAGTGAGCCTAATACAATTGAAATTTTGATATTCTGACTTAACTGACAACAAATATCCTGTTTTTGCACAATATCCTAACTTTCTGAGACACATCTGTATATTTATAATGAATATATATATATGTAAATAGATATGTAGTTTTTTGGGATGGGTGTGTTTATTTGAATGTATCAGTTGACATGCAGAAATTAGTTCCTGATTGTCATAAACTAGATTGTGCTAACATAGTTTTGCCTTTTTGCTCTCTTTTCTTTGGATTCGAGGGAATGTCAGTGTGTGTGCATTCACCTGTTTCCATCTATATATATGTTAAATGTGTATCTGTATGCCTGGACAGATGTACATATATGTATACACATATGCACTATGAATGAGTGGTTTTCTAATCAAATATAATCTTATAAACAAAGTTTTAACCATTTTTTATTTGTTAGTGATTGAAGTGGGATTAAAATCTAATTAAAAATCGATTTTATAGATTTTTATAAAAAGAAAACCATAGATTTAGTTCATTCCTATGTAAATGTTTAGCTGAATATATAAATTTCCGGAGTGAAGTTAATTCCACAGTTATTTCAATGGCATACATTTTTTTTTAACCACATAAAGAAAAATACTTTTCCCCCTCAATAATACCTAATCTCCCTAAACTTTTCTATACTATTTGTGTTCATTTTCACTTTATAACAAATGACTTTGTTTTAAATACTTATCAAATACGTTCACAAACCATAATAGCTCTTAAACTTAGCACTTATTTTCATTTTATATAACACCAGCAGTTGTATCTGGCATTGCCTGGATGCCAAATATGTAGGGAAAATTTTTCTTTTGGGTTAAATTTAAATGACTTAACTTAAAGTATTTTTTTAATATAATTCTTTACATGCACACCAATTAACAAACATACACTTACAGTCTCGGTAACACACACAGATACACACTGACACTGGGCTGCAATTACTGATACATGTGTGTGTATACACACACACACACACACACACATAGAGGAACAAACATATTGTGCATTTATATGAATTTGTACACACACATACACATACAGAAGTGAAAGTTTATGACAATCACTTGAAATTGAAGAAGGAAACAATACTTTCATTGTTGTATACTGAGTACTTTCAATCTTTTCTTTCTGAATACACCCACCCACCCCTCGAAAAATTAAGACAATTTTTCAAAATGTTATTAATATTAACGTAATCGTAATCTATACCTTCAAAAATGTATCTCTACAAAATTCTAATAAAAATATGCGCTATTAAGAAAGTTATGAGGAAACAAAGTCAGTGGGGCACTGTCTTACACAACTATCTCTTCATTTTTTTCTCCCACTACCATTAGAACTCTTAAAATTTTGCTATCTCTTTCTTTGACTCATCCCTGTTTTACCACCAAGGGGATGTTGGACCTGATTTTTTTGTTTATTGAATATTCTGGGATGTATTTGGACCGTTATGCAAAATTTGGTACAGGTTCGTTGAGAAATAGCGATGCTGTTTCAAAGACAAGCAGACAAACTTTGACTCCTATTATATAGATTAATCTCCTAATTTCCCAATTTCCTCTGGCTAGAATGCCAGTTATCATTGGTCTAAATTTTCCAATTAGGCATATACCTGTTTTCTAGATAGGTAAACTGAATTGTGAATTGTAAGTAGTTTATACAATTGCATTGCACAACCTATAGTTGTATGTGAACTTGCAATCTCATATACTAAGCATTTAGATTGTAATTTATTCCACTAAGCCATTACACTTTCCAGGTTATACTTCAACCTGGTGGAGAATATGGATTTATTTGATAGGTATAAACATTTTAGATTTAGGTGAGTTAGGAAATGAGTTGTTGTGATGTTCATAAAATCTCCCAGGTGTATTATTGGAGTAAACATATTGAAATGCATACCAACAGGAATTGTAACTGGGTCACACTTTCAACTTGCTGGACTCTTTTATTCTCTAGCACTTGCATACTAGTGAATATTTGTATATTTTATAATGCAATAATTGAATGGTTAAGAAACAGTGAAATGTCCAAAGGGAAAAAACAGTTGATGGGTGAGACAGAAAAGAGCAACATGCTTATTGTCAGGACTCAAACCATGTATGTACTGCTTGTCGGGCGACCATGTTCCTTATTACACTACAGAGCACATACCAATGCATCTTTTCAATTTAGGCACACTATAAATCTTGTGTTTTGCTATTTTAACTGTATTATTTTATCTCCACAATATAATTTGTCAGCTACTTAGGACAAGTAGGGTAGGTTATTCTACCAATACCCAACATAGTGAGGTGTTCACATTGGTTTGATATTTGCTACAAAAAATAACCCCATGAATCAAATATTGATTAACTGCTAAGATTTTTAATGAATCAAATATTAATTTAACTGCTAAGATTTTTTATGTAAATCATATAAGACATTATAAGTACCAATTTATGCAGGAAAGAGCAACACACCCACTGACAGGAATCAAACCACATATCACTTTTGTATAGTAATGTTGATGTATCATAAAACATAGTAAAAGATTGAATGTCTGTATATTTGTACCAAGGCTTACTAGCATTATGATCACTGAGAGGTCATAGGCCTCTACATTATTCCTTAGTAAACTATTGATACAAATTTCTTCCCAGTTGTGACATCTGTACCACTGATTACTATGTCCCTAAAAGATTTTATTGATTACTATAAATAAATACTTTATTGGTGTATATTGTTGATTTTTCAAATGATTTCCCTAATAAGAACCACTTATAAGAACCACTCAGAAATTATCTACTCTAAAGATTTGAAAATCTGTATTTTGTCTACCCATTCATTACATTGCTAACATCAGCAATAGTTGCTGAGATGCTTAAAATATTTGGCAAAGTAGTTCACATACTAGTTACTTGCATAGTCAATCGGGTAGTACAGGAAGGTTTCATACCCAATGACTAACATTGCAGTATCATCAGCATCTGCTACAAGGGCAAATGAGACGTTTTAGAGAGAGGCAACTACAGAGGCATCAAATTGATGGACCAGGTTATGAAAGTTACTGAAAGAATTATAGCACACCTAATTAGGAAGAGACTTAACCTAGACGAGATGTAATTTGGGTTTATGCCAGGATGAAGTACCGCTGATGCCCCCTTTCTAGTGAGACAATTACAGAAGTACTTAGCTAGGAGTAAGCCACACTACCTAGCTTTTGTTGATCTGGAGATGGCTTTTGACAGAGTTCCACTCTCTGTAATCTGGTGTTTGCTAAGAAAACTAGGGATAGACAAATGGTTTGTGAGAGCTGTGCAAGCCATGTCCAGAGGGGTCGTCAGCAAGGTGAGAGTCAATGAGTTCAGCAAGGAATTTAGCATGCAGGTTGGTGTATATCAGGGCTCAGTTCTCAGTCCCCTTCTGTTTACTGTAGTCCTCCAGGCCAATAACAGAGGAGTTTAAGACTGGTTGTTTATGGGAACTCCTGTATGCCAATGACCTAGTTCTCATATCTGAATCAATCAAAGATTTAGAGAGGAAATTCCAAACATGGAAGCAAAACCTAGAATTGAGAGGCCTCAAAGTAAACCTAGCAAAGACTAAAGTTTAGCTTGGAAAGAATACAGGATCCTACTACCATCGGGGAAAGTGGCCTTACTTGCTATGCATAAAAAGAATAGGTAAGAATTTTATGTGGTGTAACCATTGTAAACTATGGACGTACAAAAGGTGTTGTGGGATCACAGGTAGGTTGACAGGGAAGCTAGGCGTCCTTCATATATGGCAGATGCACAAGAGTAGTTAGCAGTAAGAATACATGTTAGATAAATTCCTTCAAATGCTCGGAAGGCTCCCTAGAAGTGGTTGATAGCTTTTATTACCTAGGTGACCTAATTAGCAGTGGAGGTGGGTGTTCCGAAAGCACATTTGCCAGAGTAAGAATGGGGCAGAAAAAGGCTGGGGAGCTATTACATCTGCTGGCAAGAAAAAGTTTCTCTCTTAGAGTGAAGCGCTGAATGTATGATACTTGTGTATGAAGTGTGAAGCTGCATAATATTGAGACATGGACCTTGGATGCAGAGAATTTGCAAAGGTTGGACAGAAATGAAATGAGCAAGCTCTGCTGGATGTGTAATGTCAGTGTGCATGAACCATGGAGCACAAGTGGGCTGAGAGAATAGCTGGATAGAAGAGGAATCAGATGTAGTGTGCAAGAAAGAGGACTTGCTATTATGTGTATGTGAGAATGGCAGTTGTATAATGAAGTGCTGAATGCTCCAAGTGGATGGAACCTGTGGTGGAGGGGAGGGGGCAAAGAAGACATGAGATGAAGTGATGAAGACTGATCACAAAAGGATGAACTTCAGGAAAGAGATGACAAGGGATCACAACTTGTAGGTAAGCACTGTGATGGAGAGGAATTTCCCAACCCATGCAAGCATGAAAAAACAGATATGAAAATGATGATGGTGGTGATAATGGAGATTAGGATGTATAATATCTACATTTGGGTATCTCTCAACCATTTTGTTCATTTTAAGTCTTCACATATTTGCTTTCCCTCTCTCTTCATTACTCTCTCATTTATCACTCACTCCCTCTTCTACCAGTATGCCTTCCTACTGTCACTCTCCCACCATGCTGCCTGTGTTACAAGGGATGGTATTGCATTGGATCTATCCATATTCAATCCCCCTTACCATCACCCCTTTATTGCTAGCCATCACTCTCTCCCATTACTCCCTCTTTTATCACTCATTATTGACATCCATCTCTCCCACTCTCCTACCATTGCCCATCTTCATTGCTGTCCATCACTCTCTCATATTACTCCATCTTTTATCACTCATTGTTGACATTTAGCCCACACTCTCCCTCATCACTTTCTCACTTCTAGTACTCCCTCTTCTAATCACCCTGTCTCCCTCTTATCACACTTTATTCCTCCATCACACTGCTCTTGCTGTTTCTATTGAATCTCTTTATCCACAATCATCTAGCTGCCTATCATCCTTACTCTCCCTTTACTCTCTCTCCTCCATCACCCTCTTGCTCTGGTCCTTTTCCATCACTCCCTCTTCTATCTATGATGAGACAACCCTGTAAATGAATGAATGGAGACACAGTAGGATAGAGAGAACTCATTAGTCTTGCCGGTAACAAGACAACCTCTAGTGCTGGTGCCATGATAAAACGTACCCAGTACACTCTGTAAAGTAGTTGGTGATATAAGGGCGTCCAGCTATAGAAAACATGCCAAAAACAGAACGTATGAGCAAGATGTGGTCTCCAACCTATCTAGGAAGGCAGTAACTCTGAATAAGAACTTGCTTGGTCCGTGACAACCCATCCAACCCCTGCCAGCATGGAAAAGTGGACCTAAAAGGATATTTATCTCATTACTTTCATCATTTTATGAAGGTCATAATCAGTAACAAATGTATTTTTTGATTACTAGATTCCATTGAGCTTTTCTACTTTAAATGCCTGCTACTTTACATTTCATTATTCTTGAGTTTCTGCCATTGTTTTTTGTTTTTTTAATGTGTTCGTTCATTATTTCTTGCTTTCTTCATGCAGCTGTATACTTCTCAACATGAGGCCATAACAATGTTGCTCCATTAACTCTACCAAATTCATTAAACCCTGTCCCTCCTCCTTTATACGTTTTCTTTTTCTTATCTGTTTGGCATGTTGACAGCATTTATCTGAATTTGAATAAAGAAGATGCTAAAGATGTTATATAACTTGTTTTCATACTAATCAAAGTTTGGCCTCTTGTCATTCATTTTAGACATTTTTACTTCAGTTTTTGTTCAAGTAATTGGTTCTTGTTACAATTATGATTACACTGATGTTATAATATTACTATTTTATGAGGATTTTATTGAGTTCCACCTTCCGTCTCTGAGTCTAAATTAGACACCTAAAAATTAGTCATCTGTGAAATTCATGATACTGCTGTTAATTCATTTTTCAAATACCCAGTGCCCCCCACCCCTACCCCCACCTATTTGGTATATTCTATTTTTTATTACCAAGTTAATTACATTTTGCTTGTAATTTTGTTCTTTGTTTGTAATGAAATCTTACAAATCAGTTGAAATTAGTATGAACAGCAAGGGCCTCTAGTCTTGTCCTACAATGTTCTGAGTTTAAACTATGTCTGGGTTGATTTATTCCTTTCCTTCTTTCAGGACCTGTAAGTTGATTGAATTTCTTCTAAAACCCCCTCTTCAAAACAGGTCTTGTGTGTAGGAATGGTAATATCCCCAAATTTGAAATATCACATCATTGAAAAAGTCTTTTTACTACCTTAAAAGCTGGGAGTCAGCTTTTTAGAAATCAAACAGTACAACAGCATCTTATTTCATTTAGGCTGAAGAATTGCTTGCATAGCCTCTTGCATTGATTATTTTGTTAAAATGAAGTCATCATTGGAGTTATTATACTGTCATATTCTGACTGCTTCAGCAGATAACTTTGTTCAGATGGACTAGAAAATTTCTTCAAAATATGGCAAATAAAATGCTTCAGCCAAATGTTTATTTTGTTCACTTACCTATTGATTTAAATCCTCTTGTCAGTGTTTAGTTTCTCTGGGATAAACAGAGATATAATGAAATTTTGTTGATTTCAATCTTTAGGTTGAAGACATTCTTTTTCTGAGCCATTTATCCAGTGATTATTTCTGAGATAAGAAGCAGATTTCTAGAGGTTGACCAGTCCATTATTCCTTTAAATATCAACTCATTTTTTTACATAGTTTTGTTGATAACTAAATTTTGAGAAATGAGTATGCGCATCCTTGATTATTTTCTATCTTTTCTCTACTTTATTATCTGAAAAAAATATTATTTAAAAGAGAATTGAATATTTTCTTAAAAAATAATAAATGAAAAGAACTCTCTTGTTTCTTAACCCTTTCATGACCATATTTCTAATTAAATACTCTGCCTATATTGTTTCAATTAATTTTAAAAATAAAGAATCTTGATGGATTTAGTAAAATAACTACCTTCGTTGTCATTAGCTGATTTGAAACAAAATTTTTCAATAAGGTTCTTACTGAAAATTATGATTGAAAGTTTAAGTTTAAATATGAATACTTTAAGAAGTATAGTTTTGGACCATAGAACCAGGGGTTGTCTCTGGCAGGTTGGTATCAAAAAGGTTTTAAAGATCATTTACATTATAATCCTTAAACATTTATTATTTTTATTATTTAGGTTGCCTTTAAATATACTATCACATAAACCCTTCATATAAATATTTGCTTTAATTTCATGTTAATATATACTGGTAAACATGAATTTTGAATTCCAGTAGGTCTTTGATAATCATGCATTATCATGCATTATCATACATGCCTTTTGATCTTTTTTTTCTTTCTTTTCCTCTGTTAGCTTAATTAGCTAAGCTGTTTTGATAAAAAGAATCTTATTTTCTGATTCGAAAAGAAGCAGATATTCTTTATCAAAATTCATAAAAAATTTTTTTTTATTTCTCTAAATTATTAATTATGTTCTCATGAAAATTTAGATATTTATACTACCTAACCTAAATCTATGTTTGTAATGTTGCATAGTATAAAATTTATGGTAATATATTGCAGAAGACTGCAAATTTTATACTGAGAAAAGAAGCAGATTTTTTTCTTTTGTTTTTTAAATTCTTGAAAAATAATAAATATGATTTTTGTTCAAATCAATATCAGAATTACTATAGTTATATTACTAATGATACTACTATGTAGCTATATTGCTAATGATTCTCTTTGTCATAAATCACAGCCGGTATCTTGGATATTCAAATATTCTTTCTATCTACTACTTCCTTGTAGTTCTGATTGTGAATATATATATTTTAGAGATATGTTTTACAGGCAAATATTTATTTATTTGACCAGGGATAATGATAATTCTTTTTCAAGCAAATGTTATATAGTAGGCTGAATTGTCCTCAGTATATTACTGGTATATATTTTATTGATCTCAGAACAATGAGAGCAAAATTGAATTGTGGGATTTGAACTCAGAGAAATGTGATACTGAAATAAATAATTACAGTAAAATAGCCAATCCATTATCCTGCAGTTTTTATCTCCACCTTCTACTAGAAAATATACATTTTGATTAACCAGTATAGTACTAGTTGTTGTTATTGTAGTTGTTTATCTGTAGATCAGCCCTGATTAAGCATACTTATAATCAAAGGCATTTCAGCCATGACCATCCCGTTTTTTGTTTAGACATATTTTATCTAGGACTATATTGTTCAATTAGTCTTTTTTTAAAGTTGGTTTTGTATGGTTCAAGGGAGATTTGACTGCTATTTATAGCAGGACAAACAACTATGTTGAGGCTCCTTCATTGGTTCAAGTTTACTACTAGTACTTATTAATTACAACAAAAGGGAACGTATAGTTGACTGCACAATCAGAACTATGAAGTGTTTTTGAGAAAATATTAACTATCCAAATAATGTAGTTTATGATTTAGAAAGAAAGAGAGAGAGAGAGAGAGAGATGAATTTATCTTGGTGGCAAGTATCAGTTAAGTGAAAACATTTTACTTGACTAGTATACAATAAATTTTGACAAAGGATTTCACCAACAGCTGTTTCAATGGGAAACAAGCAATTTTGTTGTGTGTTAAAATATGGTGGTTATTCCAAACTAATTAGTAAAATGAAGTGTATATAGCAGTTTTCAAACAAGTAACTGCTTTAAAACATTCATACCCCCTACCCGTCACTCATGAAATCCGGAAAGCTTTGTGTTATATGTGTGTGAGGGGAATAAAAATGGCATTTAATCAATAAACTATTGGAACTACTTTGGATATAATAAGCAAAGAAGGAGCATTTACATATTTTAATATTATTTGGAAGACAGAAAGTTTGTATTCTAAGATTTATAGTTCACTAATGAAAGAAAACAGGAGAAATATTTTACATGAAACATTTGGGAAGAAATGATATGGACTTATTTTTTATTTTATTATTTATTTATTTAAACATATCAGTAATGTAAAAATATATTGAGTTTACCTCAACTAAAATAGTTTGGAATTTAAGTAAAGTTCCGTCTGCAAGTGATGAGATGAGATTGCATAGAAATGGTTATTTAATGGGAATGGATAATAGAAGAGCTTAAATGAATAACTTGTATAAAGTCAATGTTTGATATTAGAAGTAGTGATAAAAGCTAGAGCAAACTGATTAAGTCTGACACAATGAAAAATATTGAAGCGATGGGTGAAATCGAAAGTACAGAATTTAATTCAGTTTTTCAGTGAACATATACCAGCAGCCTGGGGCTGTTTCCAAGAGATCCTAGAGATACCGTTATTGAAAAAAGAAGTTGAAAACTAGTCTAACTTATGGTGGAAACATTCAAAATGATGCAGCCACATTCTCTTGAAAAACTATTTTTGTTTCCAATTATTTTTAAAATTTAGAAATCCATCCTTTAAAATTTGTATTTGTTTTGTGGTTAATAAGAAACTGAGATAACAACAAAACTTATAAATTTTCAAATGCAACTAGAGAACAAAATATCTGAAGAAGCAATTCTAGATAATATATCTTCTGGCATAATAAAAACTTAATATCACTTGGCTGAGACTTCTGAAGGAAAAAAAGAGGTAAACATATTACTATGAAGCTGAAGCACTGGGATCGATATGATCAAATGGCCGCAGTCAAATGACTGAAACAAGTAAAAGAGTAAAAGAGAGATAAATTTGACTTACTATGTGGGTAATTTCAGATCTTTACTATTGACTTGATGGAATTTTTCCCTTCACACTTCAGCTTATACCAGAGTTTAACTATCTATATAATTGTTTCTACCATAGGCACAAGGCCAACAACCCCAGTACTTGACTGGTACTTTATTTTATCGACCCCAGAAGGATGAAAGGCAAAGTTGATCTTGGTGGGATTTGAACTCAGATTGCAGTGAGCCGGAACGAATACTGTAAGGCATTCTGTCTGATGCGCTAACGACTCTGCCAATTCGCTGAGAGAAAGTTTGTTTGTCTTGAAACAACATCGCCATTTCTCAACAAATCTGTACCAAATTTTGCATGAAGGCCCAATTACCTACCAGAATATTCCATAAACAAAAAAGATTTTTTTAAAAAAGGGCCCAAGTGGGTAAAACAGGGATGAGACAAGAAAAGAGATAATGACTAAGTTGTAATGGTAGTGAGAGAAAAAGTAACACAGATAGTTGTGTAGGAGTGTTAGTGGGAGGATCTAAACACATCCAAAAACTTGGACATTACACCCACACACACGCACACATATAGGCATAACTATAGTTTAATGCCCCACCAACTTTGCTTCCTCATAATTTTCTTAATAATGCATATTGTTTCATGAAATTTTGCAAAGATACATTTTCAAAGGTGTAAATTACGATTATGTTAATAACATTTAAAAATTAAATTGTCTCAATTCTTTTTGATGGGTGGGGGTGTGGATTCAAAAAGAAAAAAATCAAAAGTGTTCAGTTCACAGTAATGAAAGTATTGTGTTCCCTTCTACACTTTCAAATAATCGTAATAAACTTTTACTTGTGTGTGTGTGTACTTGTGTATATAGATTCATATATACGTTTAATGTGTGTGTGCATGTGTGTACACATTCATATATACACATTATGTGTGTGTATGTGTGTGTATAAATTCGTATGTACGCATAATGTTTGTTCCTGTTTGTATGTGTGTGTGTATGTATACATCATCATTATCATAATCTTCGTTTTACATCCGTTTTCCATGCTGGCATGGGTTGGACGGGTGATTTCGGCCCGCGTCGATTCCTGATTGGAGTCA
>JAOPJM010078409.1:0-14347 GCA_027124095.1 Muusoctopus leioderma
ATACATATATATATATATATACATATACATACACACACACATATACATACACACACACACAAACAAACACTCATACATGCACTCATACATGCACATCAATATATATGTATCTCTTTACCTCTTTGACAAGCGTTTTTAGCAGCATTGTAATTCTCATGTTTAAAATCACTAAGCCAGGCAGGACCACCACTACCAGTCACTCTGTAAAGTAGGACAAAAGACAAATTTCTTACAGATGGATAACAAACAGCTAAAGGAAGATAACTTAGAATGGAAGTTACTCGCAATGATTATTGAAGAAGGTGGCAATGATGATAGTGAAACTGTATGATGTGTAAATAGTACTTTGGCACCTTAACAGCATTGTACAACAACTACTTTTTCAATTGAATTCCATTTTTACCTGAGCTTGTCACTGAGATTACAATTTTCCCCATGGCCAGCTCATTTCATTCATGCATTTATTGGAACACTGGTGTACCAGATGATGCAGGATCACACCGGGTGGCGAGATGTTGTGAGACCCGTCCCATGCTAGCATGGAAAAATGGATGACGATGATATTTTATGGGATGATAATCTCTTTGCGAAATGGAAACAAGGTTTGTTTTTGAAGTGCAGCTCATCAATAACTATTACAAGTTTGATAATGTTCAGATGTGATGCCGTGAGCCCACAGTGAGCTATATCAAAACTCAAATCAGTTTAACTTTCACTGAGATACATCAACAACAGCCCAGAACCCCAAATCACAATAAATTAAGATCACTACACCTAGTCCAAGATATAAAGTGGTTGGTGATAGAAAGGGCATCCAGCTGTAAAAATCACATCACCCCAAAAATGAAGGCATGAACAGAGACAACATAGAGTAGAGGGGATTCTTTAGCCACGTGGGGGAAAACTCTCTAGTGCCGGTGGCACAATAAAATGTACCCAGTGAATGCTGTAAGTTGGTTGGTGATAGGAAGAATATACAACTATAAAAAACATGCTGAAAATAACCTGATGTACACAGCAACAGAATTGGCTGTGTGTCTTGTTGTATGTCTCAGTTGATGAAGGACTGCAATGAGTGGCAAGACCTGTCCAACCCATACCAACATAGAAAGACAGACATATGATGATGATAATTTCCCTCATCTAATCTAGGCAAACATAGAACAAATACACACCAAAATTGCTGCAGGCTTAATAGCCTCATTAAACCCAAACTCTGAGCTGGTTTGTCAACTACCTCTAATAAATACAGAGTAATTGAAGATGTTTGCACAATGGCTGAGTCCATTATCATCATGATAGTCTGGAAAGCAAAATGTACACATGTCCTAACACTCATACTGTATTCAATCCAATTAAATATCACATGTTTGTGTGGCGTAATCCCAGATCAGAATGATGCATGGCATATCCAGAATGATGGACATATAGATGCTCCTGAACATTCTATTGGCTATTTCTATGACATAAGTCTGCTGAAGCAGAGTTGACTGAAGTTGTTCAATAACAATGACCCAGTCAATTGGTTACTCAACTTCAATTCA
This sequence comes from Muusoctopus leioderma, assembly GCA_027124095.1. NCBI lineage: Eukaryota > Metazoa > Mollusca > Cephalopoda > Octopoda > Octopodidae > Muusoctopus > Muusoctopus leioderma. The sequence goes on from JAOPJM010078409.1 coordinate 1,545, forward strand.
TTTCTATCATCTAGTGCTTAAATAAACGAAAAGTTAAGTTGACTTAGATAGAGTTTGAACTGCAAAGACACAGGTTAGGTATCAATATCTTACCTCTGCACAAACTTGAACACACTATAAATTATAGATAAAAAAGTACAAGAACAAGAAGATATTACAATGATGGATTCTTTCTACTAATGTAAATGAGAAAAGCTTACTGAAGTTTGTTGGGTGAGCCTCTTGTTTTGTGGTACTTCTCCAAATAGGATTTAGCCAATTGTACCACTTCATCAGGAGTTTGGTTTGGCACAATACGAATGGAGAATTTTCCAATCACTTTCCTGGGAATAACAGTCTTTGCACCAGCTTCACTGAAAGCTCCTTCAATACCTAATAAATAAGAAATAAAATAAAAGATATTATAATAAAAGAAAGCAGTTGTACTTCATTGTTATCAAATTGTTGAAAGAGGCCTTCTCAGATTTGAGATGGTGGTGAGTAAACTGGATTTAAAAATTTTTAGAGCCACTATAATCACAAGAACATATAAGAGTTCAGAAAATTCTTCAAATAAATTTTGCAGAACTAGATGTAATATTTTTTGAAAGGTTTAAAGAGAAAGATAAAGTCTGTATAATATGAAGTAGAGAGGCAGATACAGCAGTTGGTTCCCAGGTGGGAGTAAGAGTAGTTAGTTAGTAATGAAGAGCAGACTCTCACAGTTGCAGTTGTTGTATCCAAAAGCCAGGACCTTGAATGTGTGATATGCCTTGTTTAAGGGCTTAAAGCAATACTAGTAGCAGGGTTTAAAATCATAATATTTAGACCAGCCAGTAGTCCAGAACCTTTACCAATGAATTAAAAAGGATATTTATCTAACACTTTTGAACTAGTGTGATAGTGTCAATTGCTTGACTTTTCAAGATGAGAAGTAGTCATCAGGTTATCAACCTAATCTCCTGAGGGGGTAGTAAAATGGTAGTTTTGACTTTCATAACTTTTGTCAGAGCATTAGAGGAGTAAGTATTTACAAAGCTGAGTAGTAAACTAGGTTCATTGGGAGATTAACTTCTTATTATGTGGCTTCTGCCATCAATACGTTACATTTTAATTAAATAATAAAAAAAAAGTGTGAGTCACAGTTGGCTGTGTCATTGGAGTACTGGCCTGCTGACCCAACGTCAGTAATTTGTAACTATCACTGACACTATAATGTGTCATGCAAAGACACTTAACTCTCAGTGGATTAGCCTATCTAGCTGCATGTAAGTACGATAGAAAACAAATCACTTCTTATTAAAGGTAGTGGAAGTACTATAAAATGTATGACTGTTTTGGTAACTTGCAATGATGATTTCAAATCCTGCTGTCATGAAAAGCCTGGTACAAACTTGCATTCTTATACAGGGAGGAAGCTGCTGCTCAACTACTGGTTGAGCTTACTCAGATTTGTTTAACTCGATCATGCCACCCATCATAATCCGCATAGCATTAGTCTAGAGATTTTATAGCTGGTACCACAGCAGAATGCATCCCTTGATTATCTGTGCAATGGGAAATGCGGGACGAAGATCTGATTTTAGTGTGAGTCATTTAAATCTTTCATTGGCTTAATAATTTCAATGGTCGCTAGATCTATATACTTTAGCAGTAATATACTTTGAGAACTTGGTGATACTGGCCGTTGACCTCAGAGGTTCCTCGGCCCAGTATCGTGTGAGTGTCACCATTGGTCAATCGATGACTCTTTCACTGAGACTGCACATCTGCCATGCTGCTTCCCACTGTTTCACCGGTAACCCTAGGCTGGGTGGCTGCCAGGTACTATGCCTTGCCAAAGGGTAGCCCATGTTTTTGTCCAGGACAACTTATATCCTCATTCGCTGTTAACTCCTATATCTAGAGGTTGTTCTACTATTCGCGACCTGGGGACCCACCAAGTAGGATTTTTCTCTTCTGATCTGACCAGCAACTACTTAATATTCAGTTATTAAGTAGTTGGTCAACTACTTAATAACTGAATACTGCTATAATCTCCAGTACATATCACTTACTATGCATGGCACTTCTCATAGGTAGGTAATATACACAAGAACATATGGTTTGTTGTTGTTGTTTAACGATAAGTGATTCCTCATTAAGTAGATCTATATTGAAAAGACATTCTAGCCATGACCATCCTGTTCTTCTCTTGGGCATTTCATATCTAGGACTACATTATCCAATGTGTCCTGCCCTTTTCATGATGCTAAGCTATAACTTCAGGGGATTTGGCTGCTACTTCTGGCAGGTTGAGTAACTCTGTAGAGGGTCCCAGGTAAATTATCCTGTTGAAATTAGGTCTAATCAACAGACCTTCTATCATTACATTAATCATAAATGCCTCATCAATATTCCAGGTATTCTCTCCTTTAGTTATGTAATGCACACAAAAAAAATGATTTTCTTTTTACTGTTTTACATCTATTACTATGGATGGGATGTTTTTGTTGGAGTAATTATTTTTCCAGCAGGATGCCCTTCCTACTGTTAACCACTTAAATATAAAGTACGAGTGTAACCTTGTTTTTTATCAGTCAGGCAAACTGGACAAAGCAGAGTTATGTGCCTTGATTGGGGGGGGGGGCAACACCACAACAACTGTAGTAAGATTTGAACTTATGACCATGTGGTCAATAGTCCGCTAATTACAGCCATTATCATCATTTTACATTTCTTGTTTTCATACTGGCATGGGTTGGATGGTTCTCACATCATCTCATCACTTGTCCCTAAATCTTCATCTGGCACACACAGCAACAGAGGAAAAACCGCCATCTTTGTTATTGCCATTTTTGCATGTATTTTACAGTTGGATGCCCTTCTTATCATCAACAACTTTACAGCATGGACTGGGTGCATCTTATCATGCCCCTGGCACTAGAGAGGTTATCTCCAACAATACTAAAGAGTCCCCTTTACTCTATGGTTGATGCCACCATTTGTTCTTACTTTTTTGACATCCCAGAATAAATTAAAACCATAAATAAATATAAAGTATAGGAGATTTACCATGAAGGGAGAGAGATGGTTGTCGCCATCTATGCTTCAGAATTTCAGCCTTTGATGGGTGCAGCAGATCTTGGCAGCCAATGTCTTTACAGTATTCATTCTGTACAAAGATTAAATGACCGAGAATCACAAATAAATGTCTATATGTATATATAGAGTAGATAGCAGAGGTAAGACTTGATTCAGCATATTAATCCTTTCACAACTATATTTCTAATGAGTAGACTGTCTTTCAATTAATTTTAAAGATTTTGGAGTGGTTTAATAAAATATCTCTGACTTTATATTGCCATCATCCTCATCACCATCACCATTTTATGCCGGCTTTCCATGCTAGCATGGGTTGGAGGAGTTGTCATGGTTTGAGTCAGTTCTTATTCAGAGTTGGTGTCCTCCGAGACTGGTTGGAGGACCACATTTTGCTTGTACATTCCATTTTTGGCATGCTCTCTACAGCTAGATGCCCTTCCTAACACCAACCACTTTACAGAGTGTACTGAGTGCATTTTATCATGGCACCAGCATTAGACGTTGCCTTGTTCCTTGCAAGACTAAAGCGTTTTTTCTACTATATGCTGTCTCCACTTTTCAAAGCAAATGTGACCGAGACGGTGAATAAAAGAGAGAGTTTTGACTAAGAGGGTGAAAGTGGAGAGAGTATGAGTACAAGTGTGATGGGGGAAACAGAGTGATAGGAGTGAAAGTATGGTAGGAGAGGGACTAATGGAAGAGAGACTGACAGCTACATGCTGGTTGTTGGTATGGAAAATGAATAGGAAAACAACATGAGCAGCATGATTGGATCGCAATTAGACGGTTGGTGGTAAGAGAGAAAGAGCGAGTAATGGATAGCAATAGAAATGGGTGATGTTAAGTGAGAGTGGTGGATGTCAATGAAGAGAGAGAATGATGGCCAGCAGTAAAGGGTAGGGGGTACAGGATATGGGCATCCCTCATTACACAGGCGTTGTGATGGAAAAGATGTAGAGTGATGGAGGGGTGATGGCAGAGAGAGGTAAAGTGATAAAGAGTGATAGTGGAGGGATTGAATATGGATAGATAAAATGCCATTCCTCATTACATAGGTGGCATGGTACAGTGAATAGGAGAGAGGGTGAGTGATAGATGAGAGGGTAACAAAGAGGGCAGTAGATAGAGAGTTAACGAGAATAAAATAGGTGAGAGACCCGATGTAGATATATTATACATCCCAACTTTCACCACCACCACCATTTAATGAACATTTTGTCATGCTTGCATCAATGAGTGGGTCTTCCCCAGCACCACATGCTGCCACTAGTCATGGTTCTTTGTCATCTCCTTTGTGAAATTCAGCTTCTTGAGATCAGTTTTCACCACTTCATCCCATGTTTCCCTAGGTCTCTCTCTTCCACAGGTTCTGACCATTTCAAGTGCTTAGCTCTTCTTTATACAAATGACAGTCTTCTCTCTTGTACACTACATCTGATTCCTCTTACATTCAGCTTTTCTGTCAGCTCATTTGTGTTCTGTAGTCCATGCACACTAACATTACACATCCTGTGGAGCATGCTCACTACATTTCTTTTGTATTCAAAGCCCATGTCTTGCTATCATGCAGCATTGTACTTTGTACACAAGCATCATACAACTGGCCCTTTACTCCGAGAGAGAAACACTTTGTTACCAGCAAAGGTAATAACTCCCTGAACTTTTTCTACCTGGTTACTATGCTTTTGGAACACCCACCTCCACTGGTCACCTAGGTAACAAAAGCTATCAACTATGTCTAGTGAGCCTTCCAAGCATTTGAGGGAATTTATTTCACATGTATTTTTTCTGCTAACTATTCCTGTCCATCTGTCTACCTTCTCTGCTAGCCTGCCTGTGATCCAAGTACACCTCGTGTGTGTCCATAGTTAACATTGGGTAGACTGTAAGGAATATATTGGTATACATTATGCGAGTGTTGACCAACTGAAATCTCACATTATCATTCATGTTATAATGAGATTTTGATAGAGTTTTAAATTTAATTATGAACAATTTAGTATGGGTGGTCTCAAGCAGGTTGGTATTAAAATAGTTTTAAATTACTTCCAGCTTCACAATTGCTGTTATGACTCTCTAAATTCTCTGATGTTAGTCAAATGTCACTTCTTTGTGTCTTGAAGTTGGTAGGTAGAGACAATTCTGTCTTTGTCTGGAAGCACCTAAAGATTAGTAATAGCTGAAATAATTTCCAGTATTCAATGTTAGCACTTTTGATAGCAGACTCCATTCTAAATGACATCACTAATGCCAGTTTCTAGTCTGAAGCTGTCATTAGTGGGAACATACTCCAGCCCATGTTTGATACACTCTCGAGTGTTAGTGCCACGATAAGATGCATCCAGTACACTCTGTAAAGTGGTTGGTGATAGGGAGGGCATCCAGCCATAGAAACCAAGCTAAATGAAACATACAAGTAAAGCATGGTCCCTCGACCTGTCTAGAAGAGTGGTGACTCCAATTAGAATCGTTGCAGGCCAAAATCACCCGTCCAACACATGCCAGCATGGAAAACAGATGTAAAATGATGACGATGATGATGATGACGATGTAAGAGAGTGAAATAAATGGCAAATTTTAACTGTAAATCATCACAGGATGTAGTACATTTGGCCACATATTACATTACTAGTTCTAGGCTTTTCCTATTTTGTACCAACATCAATATTCTAGAGTTCTTTGTCCTGAACACCTGAACCATCCTCTCTTGACGTCGCCAAATGTAACACATTTTTGCAGTACACAGGGATGGCTGTGTGGTTAAGAAGTTTGCTTTGTAACCACATGGTTCCAGGATCTATCCCACTGCATGGCACATTGGGCAAGTGTTTTCTACTATAGCCTTGAGCTGACTAATGCCTTGTGAGTGAAATTGGTAGATGGAAACTGAAATAGAAGCCTGAAACGTCCGTGACATTTGTTTATGTCTCCATATAACAAAATGTCCGGCTGTTTGGTAGTTCGGTGGTATAACTCCCATACTTAAGAAATGAGTATGGTTGGTGACAGGAAGGGCATCCAACAGTAAAATACTGCCTCAAAAAATCTCCATACAACCCACGCTAGCATGGAAACATGGACGAAAAAACGATAATGATGATGATACTCATCAATCATTGTTCTTTTCTTTGCTTACTTTAATTACTCCAATGTTCCAGATCTCAACTATGAGTAATAAATAAAGCATGACAGCTGTGTTGTTGAACAGCACCTGTCAACACAAGCAGATCTACGACACAAAGATATTAATGTAAATGTATGGTATGAGAGAAACCCACAGATCTAGTTCTGGATATGTGATATGACAAATTCTGCTCTGCAATTACACTGTACAGTTTATCATGCAGTCTTTTGTTGGTATGGTAGTTTGAGTATGTTGCATCATGTTTGCAATTCAGCTAGGTTTTAATGTCTAGAGGTCTTATTGGAGTCGTTGTTTAGCTTCAAGTCAACTCTATAACCAAAGGCTTTCTAGCCATGACCATCCTGCCTTTTTTTTACAGACAAAATGTATCTATTACATTATACAGTGTGTTCTTCCTTTTCTTAAGATGTGAAAGTGTGATTTGAGTGAGATTTATGTGCAAATTTTAGCAGGCTGAAAGACCCCACAGAGGCTCTCTTATTGGCTTGGGTGGCTCTCTGCAGAAGAAGTGATCAAGGAAGACTCAGTCAGTACATGGTAGCTTCAACCACCTCAGGGAACTTCTATGTGGTCACTCAACCTGCAGACATAACAGGCAAATTTCCCAAGAACAACTTTCAATTGTTTTTATACTGGGATTAAGATATGAACAACATACCGATAATAAAGAAGGGTTGATGGAGTTCAACTAAAAATGTCGTGCCAAAGTTCATTGGGATAATAAATAAAATTTGCTGTCCAATCAATTCTTATATGCTTTGAGGTTTTCATTCTGACTGTACAGGAGAGCAGTGGGTTTTTTTAGAATTTATTATAGGTGGGTTGACAACACCTTAAACTTATTAAGCTTAGAGTTGTTGTTGTTTAGCTCCAGGTGAGCCCTGATTGAGCAGACCTATGATCACAGATATTCAAGCCATGACATCTTGTCTTTTTGTATATCAGGGACTACACTCTTTAATGTATCCTTTATTTAAAGAGGGTAAAGTGTGATTTGAGGGAAATTTGGTTGCTAATTCTAGCAGGTCGAGTGATCACATAGAAGCTCTTTCATTGGCTATGGATTTAAGACTCTAGAGGCAGTGGGCATTACAGCTACTTTTGCATGTGAGCTTTGGATTGCTCTTGGATGAGCGAGTCATTTTAGAAATGTGTCACAGATGTATTAAGTAATGTTACAAATATTATGGTGGGTGAACAAGGTTACGAGGGCTATTGAACTGCAGCCAAAATAATCCACTGCCTGCTTATAAAATTTTTTACTTTGCTGACAAAAATAAAAATAAACAAGACAAGACTCACCAATTCAAAATCAATATCCTTATATAAGGAATTTTCTTCTGGAGTAATTGATTTCACAGAATCATAAATTCCTGGAATCAGGATATGTCCTTTTACATCAACCAAAGAATTCATCAAAACGATAAGGTCACTCATTGCTTCATAACTGAAAAGGAACAAAAAAATAGATAAAATATGATTTTATTTATTTATTTATTTATTTATTTGATTGATTGATTTATTTACTTACTTAAAGTATAGAGCTGATTTTCATTAGGAGTGTCACAGCAAATCGCTAGCAGTGTCAAGAATCTCCAAACATATCTCCTTAATATATAAGTATCTGCTACCATAATTATTTACAATATTATCACTAGCAGTGTCAAGAATCTCCAAACACTCCCCCTTAATATATAAATCTCTGCTCCCATAATTATTTACAATGTTATCACTAGCAGTGTCAAGAATCTCCAAACACCCCCCCTTAATATATAAATCTCTGCTTCCATAATTATTTACAATGTTATCACTAGCAGTGTCAAGAATCTTCAAACATACCTTCCTAATATATAAATCTCTGCTACCATTATTATTTACAATGTTATCACTAGCAGTATCAAGAATCTCCAAACATACCTTCCTAATATATAAATCTCTGCTACCATTATTATTTACAATGTTATCACTAGCAGTGTCAAGAATCTCCAAACATACCTTCCTAATATATAAATCTCTGCTACCATCATTATTTACAATGTTATCACTAGCAGTGTCAAGAATCTCCAAACATACCTCCTTAATATATAAATCTCTGCTACCATTATTATTTAGAATGTTATCACGAGCAGTGTCAAGAATCTTCAAACACCCCTCTCCAAAATATAAATGTTCAAAAGCAATCTCTGCTACCATAATTAGAGAAAATTAACACCAAAGTAAGTTAATTAAAGTGCCAGTTTTAAAACAAAAAGTAAAAAATCATTGATGTAGCTGCATAATTAACTCTTTGAAATCACATCTTATGGCAGTTCTTGTAATATTGACTACTATATTGCATTTCAGCATTATTCCTCATTATTAAATGGAAATCATCATCATAACCTCCATTTAGCTGCCATTCTGGCATAAGTGAGCTCTGCATCTTTATTTGTTTTTAACGTATTGAAAACTTGTTCACTCCATACCAGCATGGAAAAACAGATATTAAAATGATGACAATGAAGGATTATAGCAATAGAGGACAATGATGATAATGACAATTATATCAACTTGGAACAAATACAAAAAATATAAAAATAAGTTAGATTTTGGTTGTTGATATCAGCTAGTGACAATTAGTAAAAATATATTTGAACTTTGGATATCTGAACTATTTTATTTGCTATACACTTTTCTTTTGATACAACAGTTCAAATATTAAGCCAACTCTGTACTACTGCTATACACCTTAAAATATGGATGGCATAGTTTTAGACTTTTATAGAAAATTACAATTTAATTTCAAAAAACTACAAAGAAAATTGTTAAAATTTGCAATCAGTGGATAAGTATATTTTTTAACAATGACTTTTCCAAGTTGGTGCAAGTAGGTTGGATTTTGCGAACTTGGTCATTTGCATATGAATTCCTGAATAAGTATTTTTACAGTTAAATGCATTTCCTATGATAAATTATTAAAATGCTTTGTGAAAGTAACAACTATTTTCAGCAAGGAAAGTCACAGTGTTTAATTTATTGGACTAATTAACTACATTCTCATGAATTTAAACATTTCTATAGCTGCTGTGTTTGTTCTTTGGTAAGGAATATATTAGGTGTCAATCTCATTTCATGGTTAAGAAGTTAGCAATAAGAGTCACATATATAGCTACAAAATCACTTGCTTCAACAATATGTAAATATCCAAAGTTTAAAAAATGCCATACCATCTATGCCAGCACACTGATGCAAAACAATAAGAAAATAAATAATTAACACACATGAGAAATTACACATAACCACCAAACACACCAGAATGTAAATCTTTAGTTGGACATTCCACTTTTACATGGAAATAGCAGATTACACTGAAACAGAGATGAAATATTGCATAAATATATATTCAATATCAAGGTGTGCGATTTTAAAAAATGTTTTTAAATTTGAGTTGCCTTACTTTTCATATGATGACAAATCACCAGAAACCTATGTCAAATATCAGGTTGATTGATCAATATTTAGGTCCTCTACAGCGAAGGTGTCAAAGTTTTGCCCCACTCCACCCCTGAGGCCAAATGTTTTCAGTTTTTTCAACTTCTCAGAGCTATAACTTCTTTTATTTATAGATGAATTTTATTCTGTTTATTGCATTTTGTGCAGAAGGAAAAGACAATTTCAGTGATATATAATAATTTCCTTTTATATATTATAGAATATTCACGAAGTTTAATTTAAAAAAAAATAATCATGCAATTTTTAATGAATATGAACTAGTTGTTACTGCCATCAAGATGCATCATCACAAATCAGCTTCGCAGCAATGGGCCTATAAAAGCAGAATAATATATTCTGTTTTTAATAGGTGGGAGCAATCCTGACACCACAAAATATCTAATTACTACCACAACATATGTCATTCTGAGAACTTTTAAAACTTTCATATCAATGTAAATCTTTGCAAATATATTTTCTTTCATTTTTGTGTTCACAAGACCCCATTGTTTTTATTTATTTATTTATTTATTTTTTTTACCATTTTTCTGTTGAATTACAGATCCCCATTAAAAATAAATCTTGTGCTTCATATATTACTAAAAAAACTACTCCTTCATGAGATGAAAATAAATGTAAAAAAAAAAGAAGTAATTATAATAATTACATCTAAATTATGATACCATCTTTCACAGTATTGATTTCCTGCAGTCTGGAAGAAGACGACATTCATATTCTACAACCTGCAATACATGCTGTCTTTGAGTTTCATTTTTGGCAAAATCTTCAATCGTTTTGACGTCCCTTTTGACGGTGTCATTCACTACATAAGTTCCTTTTGAAAATGTGGGTACCCTGATATAGTCCTCATTCTCTTTTCATGTTCTAACTGGTTTGGGCAACCAGTTAGCAGATAATTTGAATACTCTTATAAATAACCATAATTTATGTCCAGCAAGATTGTAAAGTTTAGTTGACTCATTCAAAATTGGAAAAACTGGTTGTTCTTTTTGCAAATCACTAACACATTTTCTATTTTGTTGAGTGTTGCGTCAATTTTTGCTTTTTTGGTATCACATACCTCACTGGAGAAAAGGGCAAATGGAATAAACTCCTCTTCCAGATACTACATCTGGTAATCAAGAGACTTAAGAGCTGCAGTTGCCACACATTCATCTTCTTTTCTGTATGCTCTAAGTCAGTCATGGGCAACCTGCTGCCTACAAGCCACATGTGGCCCTTTTAACTCAAATTTTCAAGATTTTCTCCCAAACCTACTGCATGCTAAATATGTTCTCTCTCTCCCAATGAAATATTTAAGTGGCCACACATGAAGGAGATATGAGGTGATTGCATTGTTCTTTTTCTTTTGTTGTACTTCAGGTTTCTTGTAAGACTTATCTAAATTAACATCATCACAACCACTAGAGGTAGACAAACAAGACAAAGGAATTCTTGTTAAAGTTGAATCATCAAAACGTCTCTTCTTTTTATTTATCTTAAACTTTTCAACAGCTTTCTCTCTTTCTCGTGTTTTCTGAACTTTATGAATGTAATCCTCATCTAATCCACCAAAACACACTCTCCTTACACCTCTTTGGTCCTCCAAAAATTCCAGATCACAAGATTTGTGCAGATCATTCTTGGTTGTGTCCTTTCTTATTTGTTCATCTGCATCATGTGCAGCCATATAAAATAGTTATCAAGTTTTTCTTTTAAATTTATCAGTTGCTTTTCTTGTAACAAATTAATCTGGCTCATTCATCAATTAGGGCCTTTAATTTTCTTCTGAGGCCAACTTGTGTTCCATCTTGAGATGGAATGCTTGCTGTATCTCAATATTATTTAACTTTATTTAACACATCACCCATCACATAGCTTTGTTTTTCTTGTTGAAGCTCATATCTAGTTAAATAGAGGAAGTATTTCAAAACTTGATTGTTGCTAGCAAACTTCCTGGCCTCCAGGCAAAGTCTGTTATATAAGGTTTCCAACAATTTTACCTGCTGGATCATTTTGTCTCAAATACATGGTTTGCAAATTTTAAGGTAACAAATTTGAAGCCAAGCTATTTCTAATTTAACTGTTATCGTATACCTGAAAAATATGATTATTACAATTACTACTAATAGTGTGATTATATCACAGAAGATGTAAAATAAATCTAATATTCAGCTAAGTAAAATTCATATTTATGAGAATTTCCATGATTATTTTTTTAAATCCAACTTTATGACCATTCTATAATACATTAAAAAAATGTATTGTTTTGTATCAATGAAATTGTCTTTTCCTTCTGCACAAAATGAAAATTGGCTATAAAAGAAGTTATAGCTCCAAAAAGTTGAAAAAACTGATAACATTTGACTCCTTCCTGTAGGGGCCCAAAATATTGATCAATCAACCTGATATTTGACATGCATAGGATTCTGGTGATTTATCACCAGATGAAAAGTAGGGCAACTCAAATTTCAAAACTTAAAAAAAAATGACACACCCTACTCAATATATATAAACAATTATTTAACAATTATTTAAAAAACTTTTATTATAATAATGTTTGTGGCATACATTCTAGAGCTGTGTAGCTGCAAGCTGAATCTATGATTTGGTTTTGATTTCTAGTTTTAGTCATTTCCCTTAATTTACATCACTAATTCCTCTGGCAAAGATATTGAAGGTTCAAATATCCTATTTTCCTCATCCTATAAACTAGAGACTTTTGTTTATGTAAAAAAATGTTTCCCAAATTTGACCTGATTGTTTCAAAAATAATATTAACATTTTCACTAAACAAGATGCTATAGGGTCAACAACTTTCCTATGTGAAAGTTTACCAAATTAGGTGCCACTTATATTATACTGACATAAAAATGCCAATGGATCCAGATGGGATTTGAACTCAGAATCATGAATACCCAGACACGGTTGTGTACAGCACAACTACGTGACATCTGTGCCAAACCCATTGTCCTTACATAATTGATTACTTAGATAGATACAAAGCCTTAAAGGCATCATCATCATCATCATCATCATCATTTTATGTCCGCTTTCCATGCTGGCATGGGTTGGACGGGTGATTTCGGCCCGTGTTGCTTCCTCATTGGAGTCACCACTCTCC
>JAOPJM010078687.1:1274-14343 GCA_027124095.1 Muusoctopus leioderma
ACCCTCAGGTAGAATTAATGTTACCCTCAGGTAGAATTAATGTTACCCTCAGGTAGAATTAATGTTACCCTCAGGTAGAATTAATGTTACCCTCAGGTACAATTAATGTTACCCTCAGGTAGAATTAATGTTACCCTCAGGTAGAATTAATGTTACCCTCATGTAGAATCAGTATGTCACTGTGTGTGACAACGTTGGGCATTACAATTTTTTTTTATTGGTTTAGCCTTCATAAGCCCTCTGAGACTGGTGAGATTTGGTGCCTGGGAGGTGGATACAATATGAGTCATGAGAGGAAGAAAGACAAGTGAGTCAGGAGTGCCTGAGTGGAGGTGACACAAGACTAGCCATCTCTGAAGAGCAGAGGCCACTGTAGTAGAAGTAGAAAAGGTAGAGAGAGAGAGGCAACAGCAGAGATTCTAGTTGTGTGCTGTTCGTGTTTGGGAGTGGGAATAATGTTTTCATGATATGTGTAGTGATTGTGTCTTTGTAAGTTTGAAGGAGACAAGATTGACTGTATTGGATGATGTTTGTTTGGGGCGGGGGGTGGGATGTCTGTTCATTGAGTCAGTGCAGATTTAACATGAGGTATCTATGTTGGATGTGGAAGGTTAAAGAAGAATGAAGGGTGATATTATCTGTCTAGGAATGGGCTTTGTTGGAGGTGACATCAAGAAAATTGTTGATTTATAGGAGGAAGAGTGTGGGAGACAAAACAGGAACCGTGTGGTACTTCCGAGTTGATAGAATGTGGGTCAGAAAGAACCCCATTAGCACATTCCACAATGGTGCAATATGTCAGGAAGCCACTGGCACAAGAGACAAGAATCAGTTGAAGTCTATTGGTGGGCAGTTTTGCCAGGAGATTTGTATGCCAGACACAGTCAAAAGCTTTGCTAATGTTTAGGGCAACAACGCTGTCTTCACCAAATTTCTCAAGGGTGAAAGCCCATTGGTGAGTGACATAGGAGAGTGGATCTCTAGTAGATATGACTTTATGAAAGATGTACTGGTGGTTGCTAGGAAGGGAGAGATATTCGAGGTAGTGGAGAAGGTTGTTGTTAATAACTGTCTCTATCACCTTTCAGATGTTGGAAGTGAGTATGATTGGTTGATAGTTGAGAGAGTCAGAGCAGTTGCCTTTCTTGGAAATAGGACACACTGTATTGTGTTTCCAAAGATGAGGATATATCCCAGTGAGGGAGAGAGAAAGTGAGAGAGAGAGAGAGAGTGAGAGATTGAAGAGTTTGGTGAAGATAGGGGCTAGCTCTGGGATGTATTGTTTGAGGGTAATGAAATGGACATTGTCAGGACTGGTGGCATTGCTGGTTTGAAACAACCAGAGATATTTTGCACTTGGCATCATCATCATCATCATCATCATCATCATCGTTTTACGTCGGTTTTCCATGCTGGCATGGGTTGGACCATGTATGTGTGTATGTTGGTGAGCCTGGTAGAGTGGAAAGGAACAGTTTGGGGGGAGATTTACCTTGTGTGTGTAGTGTGGAGTTGGATGCAAAGCAGACAGTAAATGTGGAGGCATCTCCGCGAGAGTACTGCTTACAGAACCATCATGGTTGGGAAGTAGAAGAAAGGAGGATTCCATAATGTTGATAAAGATCCTTAGGCAAATGACCAAAATGATCGGTTGCAGTTTGGATGGGGTAACAGAAGAGCTTGCAGGCTAAGTAATGCATGGAGGCATCCTTCGCAGTATGGATGATGGTCTTGCAGGAGTTGCAGTGCTGGGTAAATGCCATCCAGTTTATAGGTGTGGATGATTTTCTCCAAGCTTTGTAAGTGGTGTTCTTTGCAGATATAATCCATCAAATGGGCGTGTCTACACAATTTTCCATCTACCCAATTTCCCTCACTAAGCTTGGGCTGGCCCAAGGCTGCAGTAAAAAACAACAATTACCTGCAATGCTAAGCAGTAGGGTCTAATATAAAACTTCACTAAAAGACACCAATATTCTTTTACATTTTCAGATGATCCTTATATATTACTTGTTGTTGTTGTTGTTGTTGTTGTTGTTGTCGTCGTCGTCGTCGTCGTCGTCGTCGTCGTCGTCGTCGTCGTCGTCGTCGTCGTCGTCGTTGTTTTTGTCGTCGTTGATCAGCTGTGATCGTTAGCATACTCTAACTTTGACCCCCATCATTGGCCGCCACTTAACAGAGTAGTGATAAAATTGCTCGGTTCAGCTTCTTTATAAGGAAAGGAAAAGAGTAGTAGTAGAGGAAGTAGATGAAGATGAAGACCCTAAAATATTTAGGAAGCGGAAGAGTTAACTAAAGACTTGAACTTTACTGCTTTTGCCTTGCCCTGGTTCACGGCGAGGGAAGGAACACTTGCGAGACACGCCTGGCACTATGGGGACAAGAAGGAAAAAAAAAGGATATGAAAAAAAACTAAAAAAGTAAAAAGGGATCTATCATAGGAGGAAGAGAAGGCCCAGGAGAGTATGAGAAAGGAGAGATAGAGAGATAGTGAGGGAGAGGAAGGGTAGATAAAACGTGTAGGGGGGATGTAGGGAGAGAGAAAATGAGAGGAAGGGGAGAGATATGGCTTGTTGACGATATGAAGAGAAGAAACAAGAGAGTTGAAGAGAATTGATGAGAAATAGAGTGAGAGAGATAATAACGATAGAAGTAAAAGAGAGTAAAAGAGGAAGGGTGAGAGGGAGAGAGCAAGGAAGGAAAAAAATGATTAAAATTTGTTGACAAAATGGAGAGGAGACAGAGTTGGATATTTGAAAGAGAGAGGAGTGGAGGAGGGAGAGAGAAATTTCTTTTCCCTTATATGCTGCCTCGCCTTTTCAGTTTGTCAACAAGCCCTGATAATTCTTTCTTTTCTCCCCCCCCCCCCCCTCTCTCTCTCTAGTAATTAAGTAATTCATTAATTAATATTCTTTTTTTTACTGGTTTCAGTCATTGGGATGCGGCCATGCTGGGGCACCACCTTGAAGGGTTTAGTCGATCAAATCGACCCCAGTACTTATCTTTAAGTCTGGTACTTATTCTATCAGTCTCCATTTGCCGAACCACTACGTAACGGGACATAAATAAACAAGCACGTAAAGACAGGGAGACATGCACAAACACGCAGGCGCGTGCACACACACACACACACACACACATTTATATATACGACGAGCTTCCGTACAGTTTCCGTCTACCAGTTTCACTCACAAGGCGTTGCTCAGCATGAGGCAAGTGTCAGTAGAAAACATTTACCCGAGGTGCCACGTAGTGGGACTAAACCTGAAACCACGTGGTTGAGAAGCCAATTTCTTAACCACACAGCCTATATAACCATGCTTGCGCATACATGCCATGCTTGCGCGTATATTCCATGCTTCCGCGTATATTCCATGCCTCCGCACTGTTATGCATATTTAGACAGACCAGTTTAACTGTGCCTGAGTTTGTATACACTATAGATAGCTATTAACTACTAATCTCTCTATGAACAGAAGATGGGTGTTCTTTTTCTGATAAAGGTCTAAAAAAAACTAGAAATTAGTCATATCGATCCCACTTTTTCTGTCGATGGAGAGATAAAAATCTATGGCAGAACCACCCTGTTTACTTAGCGAGGCTAAAATTATATCGTTATCAAAAAGGTATACATTACATTTCAAATTATCCAAAAACGTTGTGTAGTGCATTATTGATTGATTAACTAATTAACCATGTCGTAAACGCACACACTGTTATGCAAATTGGACGGACCAATTTAGCTGCGTCCGAGTTTGTAAACACTATAAATAGCTATCAGCTACTAATCTCTCTGTAGACAGAAGATGGGAATACTTTCTCTGATGAAAGTCTAAGAAGAATAGAAACTAGTGTAACCACTTTGTTTACTTTTCGCAGCAAGGCTAACATTGTATGTTTATCAAAAATGTATACCTTACACTACATATTATTTTATTCTTCTAGTTGTTTCATTCATTTGACTGCGGCCATACTGGGGCACCGCCTTTTAGGGTTTTAGTCGATCAGATCGATCCCAGTACATATTTTTAAGTCTAGCACTTATTCTATCGGTCACTATTGCCGAACCGCTATGTCATAAACAAACAAAACAGATATAGAGAGAGACAAAGAGAAACACACAGGCACGCACGCGCGCGCGCGCGCACACACACACGTATATATACGACGGGCTTCTGCACAGTTTCCGTCTACCAATTTCATTCACAAGGCATTGGTCGGTCCGAGGCTATAGTAGAAGACACTTGCCCAAGGTGCCACGCAGTGGGACTGAACCCTAAACCACGTAATTGCGAAGTGAACCACGTAATTGCGAAGTGAACTTCTTAACCACACAGCCATGCCTATATATATATATATATATTCACTCACAAGGCTTTAATCAACCCAAAGCTTACGGCAGAAGATATTTGTCCAGGGTGTCACACAGTGAGATCAAATTTGGAATGAGATGGTTGCGTAGCAAACTTCTTAATCACACAACCATGCCTATATTTTGAAAATAGAAATTTGCCAAAATAATAACAAGGAATCGTTTGAGAATTGACAATAGGCATGTTTTCAGTGAAATTCTCCTGCTAAACATGCTACAATATCTATTAGAATGCTTGTAACTAGCTTTTAAGAAATGTGCTGATTTCTATAGAAATTGTTTTCCCGAAACTGGCTGTTGCAAATATTTCTGCATATTAGCGTGGGCGCAGATCACTGTCTCTGAGTGTGTTTCATAGCGCAACACTAAATGTCTGCAGGAATATGTGTGTGTGTGTATGTATGTTTCTGTGTATGTGTGTGTGTGAGAGAGAGAGAGAGAGAGAGAGAGAGAGAGAGTGAGAGAGTTTGTGTGTGTGCATCTGTGTGTGTTTGTGTATGTATGTGTATGTGTGAGTGTGTGGAATACACTTTGCAATATGCCTGTTGCTTGAGTAGGCGGAGAGAAAGAGAGGGAAGATAGTGGGAAATGGGGGTGGAGTTGACTGAAAGGAAATGTAAGAAGGAAAGAAAAAGTGAGGAAAAAAGTAATAAAGAAAAAGAAAGAGAAAGAGAAGAAGGAAGGGGGGAAGGAGCGAAAGAAAGAAAGAAGTCAAGGAGAGAACAAAGAAGAAGAAAAGGAAGGGTAGGCAGGACAGAAGGAAGAAAAGAAAAGAAAAAAGGAAATCAGAATAAGAAAGAAGAAAAGTGAAGGAATAAGAAAAACATAGAACATGTTCTATGTTTTTCTTATAGTAAGATAGTAATGATGTAAAGGAATGAGGGAAGAAATAAAGAAAGGAAAAAAGAAAAAAGAAAGAAGAAAGAAAGAAAGAGGAAAAGAAAGGAAGAAAGATAGAAGGAAGGAGGAAAGAAAGAAGACAGGAAGGACGGAAGGAGCGGAAATGAAGAAAAAAAACGAAAATGGGTGAGGAAGAATGAGAGGAAGGTGAAGCCAACAGAGAGTTTATCATTGTTGTCGTTGTTGTTGTTTAGCCCCAGGTCAGATTTGATCAAACAGACATATGAACTAAAGGCATTCCATCTGTGACTGTCCTGTCTTATTTTTGTTTTGTTTTTCATACACATTGTATCTAGGATTATCCAATGTGTCATTTTTTAAAGATAGTTAAGTGTAATTTGAGGGAGATTTGGCTGCTATTTCTTGCAAGTCGAGTGACTACGTAGAGGCTCATTTGATGTTGTTGTTTAGCCCCAGGTCAGCCTTGATCGAGCAGACCTATGATCAAAATCATTCCAACTGTGACCATTCCATCTTTTTCCTATGTGCAGGGAACCTAGGACCACATTATCCAACATGTCCTTTTTTAAGGTGGCAGGGTGTAATTTGTGGGAGATTTGGCTGCTATTTCTAGCCGGTTGAACGACCACGTATAGGTTCCTTCGTTGTTGTTGGTGGTGGTGCAGGTGTTGTTAGAGGTGGATGTGATGGGGATGTTGGTGTTAGTTGTTGGTTGTTGTCATTGCTGTTGCTGATGTTGTTGTTTAGCCCCAGGTCTGTAAGGAGATTCTAACCATAACCATCCCATCTTTTTTCAGGCATTGTGTACCTTGGACTACATTATCTAATGTGTCCTTTCCTTAGTTAAGATGGTAGGGTGTGATTTGAGGGGTATATAGCTGCTATTTCTAGCAGGTCTATTGTCTGGTATAGAGGTTCCCTCCTTTGCTTGTATTGGTGGTGGAGGTGCTGCTGATACTGATATGTTGTTGTTGACCTTAGATCAAAGGAATTCCAGTCATGACCATCCCGTCTTTTTGTATATCAGTGATTACATTGTCCAGTGTATCCGTCCTTTATTTAAAATGATAGAATATGATTTGAGGGTGATTTGGCTGCTATTTCTAGCAGGTCGAGCGACTGTGTAGAGGCTTCCTCATTGGTGATATTATTTTTATTGGTGGAAGTAATGGTGGTGGTGGTGATTGTAATGTTGTTTTTATGATGGTGATTGTATTGTTGTTGACAGAAGTGGTGGTGGTGGTGATGGTAGTGATGTTGTCACTACTGTGGTTGTTGATATTTTGTGATGTTATTGTATTTGTTGTTGATTTTGTTGTTACTGCTGCTTTTGTTTCACTAGCACAAAATTAGTTTTCATACTGTCTGATTAGATATCTTCAAAACATTTTGAGCCATATTCATTTTTTATTGTTGATTTAATTGCTGGCAAATGTTATCAAGCACTCACAGTCCTCTACCAATCAGACAACACAGCGAGTGGTATGTCAACCCTTGCATTCTATAGAAGGTTAGTGGCAACGTTCTTGGGGAGACTCTGGATGTTGATGATGATCAACTGAACAGCCTATTCTGGAGGACTTTCAGCCCGCGGAGTATGAATAACTTCCAGAATTCCCTAGGCTGGCAGTATTACCGATGGGGCGTTGCCAATTTTGGATAAACTCTACATGCATGGTAGTGCCATCAGCTGGGCCTGTCTGAGATGCATGCAGGGTGATGAAACTATTCTGCATGCATTCATTCCGTGTCTGAGCATTACTGACTTGTGGAGTTATGTTGAACAGCTGTTGTCGCATATAGGATGGATCTGGTTATCAGCTGAGTCCTTCATGAGGATTGGCTTGCTGCCTTCTTTTGGCCAGGAAGAGCAAGCAATTTTCCTCTGTCTTGTGGCTATGGCATAAGAGATTGTATGATGAGCAAGATTGAAATGAGTGAAGATAAACACTTTCTTCTTCGACCAAGCCCTCATCAACTTCTTCAAGTACCACTTGGAGGGGAAGGTAAGGATAGAGGAGGTACTGTCCTCCAGTGAATTTGCTGAAAGGTGGGCGAGAGTGGTAAGAATGGCCCACATGAATGGGCCTACTCTCAGCATGTATCTGTGGGCCAGAGTACATAACTTGAAGAGGGCACTTGCCCTTGGTAGTCAAGGTAATCCTGGATCTGTGAGGTTCCTTGGTTGGCCCTAGGTGGCTGTCCTCCTATTACGACATCTCATTTCATACCTTTTGCATACTTTTATTTTCCATGTTTTTTTTTTCCTAATCAATTCTGCATAAACCCCCTATGTTTTTCTAATTTGTTCTTATAATGTTCCCTCATTTGTTGCCCCTATGACAAATAAAAGGAATCATTATTATTATTATTCGTTTTTGGTATTGTTGTAGTTGTTATTTTTACAGGTATTGCATTGTTGCTGTTGTGGTGGTGGTTGCCGCAGTTGTTGCTGTTATTGTTATTGTTACAGTTGTAATTGTCATTGTTACTAGTGTTTTATTTTTTACTAATATTCATCGTCATCATTATATATCTGTTTTTCCACACACACTTGCTGCAGAAGACCCGTACAAATGGGTCTTCTCCAGCACAGCATCTCATCACTTGTTGCAATCCCTTGTCATCTCCTTTAGTGAGGTTCAGCATTCTGAGATGTATTACATATGCATCACATGTCCATACCAGCATAGTTTTCCTTCTTGCACACTACAACTGATTCTACTTATACCTAATTTTTCCTTTCAGCTCATATGTGCTCTGTTGTTCATGCACACTAACATTACACATCCAGCAGAGCATGCTCACCTCATTTCTTTCCAGCCTTTGCACATCCTCCTCATTCAATGCTTGCGTATCGTAACCATGAAATATTATTTGGAAATAGCAACGGCTGTAGAGAACTAGACTAAATACAATCAGTCGCAGCTCTATGATCAGAGTTCAAATCCTAGTAGAGTCAATGTTGCCTTTCCATTCTCTGACATCAATAAAGTTCTAGTTTAGTTAAGTATGCCCTCCCCTACAAATATTGTCTTTGTGCCAGAATCATTACCATTCTAATTACTAATTACTACAAATATAATCAATACTACTGTTGATTTTGTGTTCTGAGTTCAAAACTTGGAGGGGTCGTTTTTGCGATTCATTCTTTCTTTTTTCTTGTGTCGGCTTATAATACTGGGGTTGCTGCTCTCACAGGAATACTATCATTGGGGTGTTTACATTGGGATTAGATTGTACAATGTGTCCTTCCTTTTTTAAGACAGTAGGGTGTTATTTGAGGGAGATTTAGCGGCTGTTTCTAACAAATTGAGCAACTATGTAGAGGTTCCTTGCAGTGTAGAATCTCATTGGAGGGACTGTTCCTGTTCTTGGATGGTAGACTTAATCTGTTGCTCAGTTTAATGCCACCACCTGGTCCTTGGATGCCTTTAGTGGAGACCACTTTGTTGCAAGCATTCCAGGTCACATCTCCGGTGTGAGGTTAACTCCCTCCCACCTGTCTCAGAGGCCCTCAAAAAGATCAATGGTGCTGCTCTTCCTCCTCTGACAAAGCCATTAAAAAAACAAAAGGATACCCTCATCTGCCCTTAACGCGCAAGTAGCACTAAAAAGATTTGTTTGGGATTCTCGAGCATAATGTCTTACTTGAAGAAACACCAGTATCAGTCAATTAAATTGGCCTCCAGTACTTGATGGGTACTTTATCCACTTAGGGTTTATAAAGTACCAGGGCTATACTAGCATCGATTAAATCAACTACACCACATCCACCCCCCACCAGAATTTGGAGCCTTGTGTAAGAGACAATTATTATTGTTGCTGTTGTGGTTTAGCCCCAAGTCAAGCCTGATCAAGCAGACCTATGATCAAAGGTATTCTGACCATGACCATTCCATCTGTTTAGGGGTATCTAGGACTACCATTACCTAGTGTATCTTTCCCTCTTTTTAAGATGTTATTTGGGGAAGATTTGGTTGCTATTTCTATCAGATCAAGCGACCATATAGAGGCTCACACGTTGGCTCATTATTGTTGTTGTTATTGCTTCTACTGATATTGATTTTTCAAAGAGCAGTAGAATGGCAGAAACAGTAGAGCTCTTAACTGAATGCCTACCAGTATTTAGTTCCATCCCTCTACATTTTGTGTTCAAAGTCAAGTCTACAAGGATTGCCTTTGCCTTCTATCCCTCCAGGATTGATAAAATAAGTCATGTACTTAGCTTGATTCAACAATTTGTAGTCTTGTGCCAATGCAAAAAAAAAAAAAAAAATCTCCATTTAGTTCTCATATTCTTTTTATTTCCCAATGAAACAATAAATAACATTGAAACTGAGAGATTCAAGACTACAGGAATGGAAATTTGTAACATTCATGCATTTACCAAGAACATTAGGGATATAAGTGGCATGAAGTAGTAAAATAAACAAACAATGAATAATGGTGGTTTCCACTACTGAGATACTTTTGCAGGCTCAGTTCATAGATCTAAATAGGTATTATTTATGGTTCCTTGCTATAAGGCAGAAGTACTATATAAATTAGGGGTATTTTTTTTTTTTTTAGCTAGAAGTGTTTTAGTTCAAGTTGTCTTGAAGTCAATGGGAAACCATTCTAATAACAAACTTTAAACTAAAGTTTGCATTTGTCTTAGTCAGCTTTATCACTGGATTAAGACAGTGGTTCTAAGGTTGTGCAGCATTTGATGGCTAGTGTGAAGTAATCTATCACATATTAAACTTACTGTGTACAGGCATTCACTACCAGAGAAATATTTTACCAAAATATAAGGAATTCCATGACAACACTGAGTGATGAAGATTAAGATAGTAATAATCTAATGTTTATGATCTGAAAGCATTGAAAATATTGAGGAAATGGTTATTTCTGTTAGCGAAAGCATTTTTCTTTTGTACAGGTTAAACTACATAAGGTGTATGTAGGATGATAAATGACAGTAAATCAGGGCATTGAATGCAGAAGATGAGCATAGTCTATTATTGAACAGTGTTAAATTATGAGAAAGGTTGAGTGCAAGTGAGTTGAGAAATCTGTATATTAAAAGCATTGGCAAATATTCTTTTATTCTTTTACTGGTTTCAGTCATTGGACTGCAGCCTTGCTGAGGCACCAACTCCAAAGGTTTAGTTGATCATACTGATCTCAGTACTTCTTTCAGTTTTATCAATCTCTATTTGTTGAACCACTAAGTTACGGGACATAAAAGGACACAACATAAACAACATTGGTTTTTAGTCTGGTGTAAACATAAACACAGAACCAGACACATATACATACATGTGTGTGTGTGTGTGTGTGTGTGTGTGTGTGTGTGTGTGTGTGTGTGTGTGTGTAAGAAATTAAGCACAAAGCATATCAGATAAACAAAAAAAGCCAAACACCAAGGCAGTTGTCATCTGGAGGTATTGCTATGATTTCAGTACTTTAAACAACAGTATCGCTAACCATCCAGCGTATCAGATATTAGAATATTCTTCTTGGGAATTAATATGAAAAGACAAGATGACAACAGAAGAAAAACATTGAGGTTTTCGATGGAGACAGGCAAAACAAGGGATATTAAGTATAAACATTGAAATCTTTTGACTGAGACAAACAAGACAAGGGATATTATGTATACAGAAGTTATTGACGTAAGCGTATAAAAGACAGGATACCATTAAAGTCTTTAGACTATAATAAAATAATACAAGTTGGAAAACAAATGGTCCTTGAACAGAAAGAAGGGAGACATAGTAGAGAGGGAAAGAAAGCAATGTGACCAAGTCTCAAAAAGACCAGAAGCAATGAAAGTAATATGGGTCTTGAGAAGCCGGAATTGCATTCTGGAACAAAGGAGATGGAGTAGGGAATTAGAGAGGGAGGGCAAAGAGAAAGATTATTTGTATGAAGGAGAGGGAAGGGGAGAGAAAGAGAGGGAAGGGAGAGAAAGAGAGAGAGAGAGAAAGAGAGGCAATAGAATGGAGAGAGAAAAAATGAAAAGCAAGAGAGAGAAAGAGAGATATATACGATGGGCTTCTTCCTATTTGGTAGACAGTTTCTGTCTACCAAATTCCACTCACAAGGTATTGGTCAACTTGCAGCTATTGTAGAAGACACTTGCTCAAGATCAAACCTGGAACCATGGGATTGCTAACCGAAATTCATAACCACACAGGCATGCATGAACCTATATATGCAAGAAAAATACCTGCACTGGTTAAGACAATAATTTAAGAAAAATTTAGTCAGTGGATAACAGGTGGCATCCATGATCTTTACAGGCCCTTTATCCAGACTGGTGAGAACAATATGGGTGATGTTCAGTCTGAACCTTTGTAGGTTGACGTCTGTACGAAAATTGTAGACAAGGAGAGAATTCCAGATGACTGCAATTCTGGTGAGGAAGAACTGTGAAAATTATTTAGTTTAAGAATGACAATAAAAAAAGAGAGGCTTGAATGGATGTAGTATGCAGCTAAGTAGTTTAGAAGAAGAGAAGCTGTTGCAGTAACAGTAGAAGAGGCAAAGGGAAGAAATAGTGCAACTGCAGACTAGTGGCTGTAGTGTATTCCAACCACACTTTTCCTTGATCAAAGATGTTCCAGTGATGATCACCTCATTCTTCTCTTGGGCAATGGAAAAGGAGAGAAAATGGTTGATGTACTGCCCCTCCCCACACCTCCCATGTACATACATAACCCCCGTCCCTGTCCTTTCTGTGGAAGAAGGTGATGGAGAGGTTAGTACTAAGGTTTCAAGTATAGTGGTTAGTTGTTGTTGTTGTTGCTGCTGTTGTTGTTGTTGTTGTTGTTGTTGTTGTTGTTGTTGTTGTTGTTGTCGTCGTCGTCGTCGTCGTTGTTGTTGTCGTCGTCGTCGTCGTCGTTGTTGTTGTTGTTGTTGGTGTTGGTGTTGGTGTTGGTGGTGTTGGTGTTGGTGTTGGTGTTGTTGCTGTTGTTGTTCAGTCATTCCTGATCCATGTCATTCATGATCCAGAACACCTATGACAAAAAGTTTTTCATTCTTGAATATACTTCTTTTTTTCTCTCAGACACGGTTTATCTAAGTCTACATTATTTACCTTGCTTTACTGATTTATTACATCAATAGGCTGTGGTAGAATGAGATTTCGCTACTATTTCTAGTAGGTTGTTTTAAAACTTGTACAGGCTTCGTCATTGGATCCAACGGAGTAAGGGTGACAGTAGGAGGAGACTTGAATACAATGGTTGGGTGTATGTGGGAGCCCTTGCTACTGTTGTTATTGTGGTTGTTCTTTAGACCTGGTCAACCCTGATTAGGCAGACCTATGACCAAAGGCATTCCATCCGTGACAATCTCAACTTTTCTTCGGACATACTGCATCCAAGACCATATTATCCAATATGCTTTTCCTCTTTTAATACGGAAAGGTGAGATTTGGTGAATATTTGACTGCTATTTCTTGAAAATCAAGCGACAGTGTTGAGATCCGTTCTTGAGCTCTTGGAGTGTTCATAGAACAGATACAGCTGTAAGAGTAGAGAAATGATAGAATTATGAAACAGTGTTTCAGTGAATGAGAGGCTAAGTACTTATCCAAAGAAAAAAGTTTCATCTAACAGAAAGTATGACCATCCTTATTGTTATTTTCTGTATGTGCTCTGCAATATCTACGTCCACGTCGTGGTTACGCATTCTTTTATGTGTAAGGGCTTTTTTAAAAGTAGAATGAATGGCATTTTTCCCGGCTGATTATCAACATTAGCTCTAAAGTCAGGGCCGTATTAACCCATGGCAGGGCCCCTAGGCTTCGAACTTCTTTGGGCCCCTCGACATCCCCTCCCCCGC
>JAOPJM010078881.1:0-14340 GCA_027124095.1 Muusoctopus leioderma
AATATATTACACTCTACTACGGTATTGAGTACTTTTTCTTCAGCTCGTTAACTTTTTAACGGATATATATATATATACACGACGAGCTTCTTCAGTTTCCGTCTACCAAATTCACTCACAATGAATTGGTCGGCCCGAGGCTACAGTAAAAGACACTTGCCCAAGGTACCACACAGTGGGACTGAACTCGAAACCACGTGGTTGTGAAGCGAACTCCTTAACGACACAGCCATGCCTGCGCCTAATATGTCTATAATATTCTTTCTTAAACATTTCATTCATTGGATCGTTTTCCCCCCAACTCTACATAAGTAATTAATTATTGAGTATTTGTAAGTCACTCTTTGGACTAATTATATTATCTGAGTTCCTTTAGCTAACAAAATATTTGTTGTTTTATTCCGTTTCCTCTCTTCTCGTTTTGGCACATTTCTTTGAACCAAATTTTATGCCAATTTTTCTTCTGGATCCATACAGTGTGGGTGGCTGCGTTTCCTGTTGGTTGTTATCTCAAGTACCCAGCTTTCTGTCATCTATATACACGAGATGGTTGATTGTCATCCTATAGCACTTGTATCGGTAACTAGTCAGGTTTACATGTGCATTACTGTGTTACCACCAAATAATAGTGGATTTGAAAGAGTTATTAGCGTTCTAAATGGAATTTCTTTCGTTGTACATTTTTCTCATTAGTTGGAATTTGGAAAATTGTTTTCCATTTAGGCATGACATGTTTGATGCCAATGTCTGTTATTGGTGCCGCCTTACTCGTTCATATTATTTACTTAATTTACACGTTCGAAATGACGCCAAAAAGGCTTCTATTAATCTCTCCATCTTCTCCTACAATCTTCAGCTGCAGCTATTCGATAAACAACCTACATTTACATACATAAAAACATTTACACTTGTTTTTTCCCCCCGTTATTCCGCAAGCATATTACTATTTTCCTAATGAGCATTTACCCGCTGCCATGGTATAGTTGTTGAAGCATGCATATGTTTGGTAGGAATACGAAGCTCCGTCATTTTGGTTATTTGATGTATTGTCTGAAATGTAATTAAGAACGTTTTTACTTGTTTGACCTCCAGGAAGCATTCAGGAATTATTTCATCACTTCATATAATTCATTGAATGCCGTAGCAAATATTTTGTGTGTATGTGATAGATGTTTCAGCCAAAATATCGGCACTTTGTCCTTTCTGGGTGTTTTCTATCTGTTCATATTCTGTTAACTGGATTAATATTTGGGTTATCATTTACTCCCAGGATATATTTGCTATAGTCATTGTGTTTGTGTTCTTAACATTATCCCCGGTCTCACTCCATGTATTGCACAGCTTTTTTCGATGGTGCATTGCTTTTTTGTCTTTTTTTTTTTGTATTTTTGTTGTTGTTGTTGTTTTTTTGTAGTTGGTAAAACAATTCTGGTTTCAGGCCAAGATTATTATTTCGCTCAAAATTATGTTTGTTTACATAATGTTTCATTCTTTATGATTTAGTAATGGTCTCTTGTCTTGGGCACTCTTTGATTTCCGCTACGTTTTTGTTATGTTATGTTTCTGTAGTATTTGTAACGCTTTACAATTTTGACTCTGTCATTTCGCTGTCGATCTCATTAAGAATTGAGATATATTTATTCTATTTTCTATGATTCGCTGTATCCTCCATGGGTATAGATTTTTCTATATGAGAATCCTTGAAGAGGTGTCTTTTTTGACTGATGCTATATGGATTAGTTTATTTATTCTAGTGATATTAATGTTTGCATCTGTCTTCCTTATGTCTACAATGTAGTTTCCGTTTTATATTTTTGTTTCTGTTTTATCATCAGTTTTAAACGTTGTTGCGTGAAACTTTCTTTGGTCTTATTGAAGATGGTGCATCAACGTTTGCTATTTAACTATTTAGATAAATGTCATTTCAAAATGAGCAGTTACAGATTTCTCATTTTGCTCAGATATCGTTCGTTTTCTTCGTTAATATTTTCTGGTTACTGTTGATCGATATTTTTTGGTCGATATTACATAGTATTGTCATTATATTTATTTGTTTAACTCCCATTATCTCTTTCATCATAATTTATGTATCCATGTCTGTAGTTGTTATATTTTCATTTATTTTGTATTTTGGTGTTTGTATTTTGTTTGTATTTTCATTCTGTATTTTTCTGTTAAGTTCTAGATATTATGTGGTTTTAAGCATGTATCTTACTAAATACACTAGATTTTTCTGGCCTTGGGTTACGTCTAGACCATGATAGTTTTCTCTATATATACATATATATAAATATATACTGTGTTAGTCTCGTTTTGTAAGGTGTAGCTGTAAAAGTGTATGCCTTACCCTAATATATATTTCTCGAATCTATGTTGTTTTTATTACTTGTCTTGTGGAGTAAATTCTACGACTTTATTTGGACTTATCGATTTTGTTAAGTACCGTTTCGTTCATTCTAGCAATGGTAAAACGTCTCAACTTCCATTTCCTGTACATTTTATGCATCAAATTTAAAATATACATTTCCTGCTAACGTTCTAAAAAGGAGAGTTGATTATTTCTAATGTGTTCAACTTAAGAATTACCAAAGTAGGTTTAACTTCAATGATTGTGAAATATATTAAGGGATATCCAACATTTTTTGTTGGCTGTGTAAGAAAGGGAGATAACTACGAACATTTATGATTTGTTAAGCATCAGTAGTCTTTGTCTTATACCAGGTTTCGTAAATCCTTTCACCACTTGTAAGTTTTCATGCCGATGTGTTACCTTATTCCTCATTGTATATTTTTACCTCCCCAGTGATATCAGTATGTATATACTTTGTTATAAATTCTGTGCAACTAAGGATTATATGATTGTTTCTTTGTGTTGATTTCATAGTATGTACATGATGTTTACTTCTGTACATGATGTTTGCTTTTGTTTCACTGTTGTATTGTTAAACTTTGTTTCTGTGCAACTAAAACCAAATCTTCCATTTCTCATTTTAGTCCAGATACTTTGATCGATTGCCAGCGTCTTAATTCTTCTTTATCAAGTCTTGTGAGATATTTACCATGGAGTATTCTCTTTATCTTTTAATTGTTTTTCCATAGTATATTTTGGAGTTACATTTGGATTTAGTATTCTCTTTTGGTTTACCATTTCTGTTGTTTTATCCGTATCTAAACCTATTTCATCGGTTTAATTAGCTCCCACTTTGAAAGTTTTTTTGTTGTTTCTTTATATATGCCGAAAAGTAGAAGCGATAAAAAGTTTCGCTGAAAGATTGTTCTTCTTAAGGATATACAGCTGTATTTTAGCATCTTATCATTGCTTTGTAGGGATAAAGCCGTTTTCCAGTTTGACGTGGCATAATTCATATAATCAATTATTAAAGCTTCGTCAAGAAGTAAAGAAAACGAAAGAAACTTGAGATTCATACTAGGACAAGAATGGATGGATGTTCCACTTGAGTGTAATAACTATCCTTTCCGAGATGAAAAGAAGACGTAATTGAAATCACTGTGATAGACAAATTACAATTATTGGGAAAATCGTCTGCATGTCGTAAACACACATGTGGTACTATGATTTGACCAGAATCACTGACACTAGCACGACTAACAATTCTATGAAATAAACGAGATAGATAAAAGATGACCTCAAAATGTAGAGATAGACCACGTGCGATCCAAATATCGACGAGATTTGTTTATTATGATCTGTCATTAGACTGCGGCTATACAGGGGCATCACCTTGGAGGGTTTTAGTCGCTCAGATCGACCACAGTACTTATTTTTATGTCTAGTACTTATTCTATCGGTTTCTTTTTGCCGAACCGCTAAATGTTTGGTCATAAACAAAGAAATCAGAGAGACAAACACACACACATATATATATATATACTACGGGCTTCTGTTTAGTTTCTGTCTAACAAATTCACTCACGAGGCATTGGTTACCTCGCGATTATAGTAGAAGACACACACCGAAGGTGCCACGTATTGGGACTGAAACCGAAACCACGTGATTACGAAGCGAAGTTCTTAACCACACAACCATGCCTGCGACTATAAGATATTTACATATTTAACATAACATAGCCATGAATAAACGTGTACAAGAAATGTGAGAGATTTCAGAAGAGATTCACATTTGTATGGCATAATCTATAGATAAGTCATTGCCCATGATCTTTGCAGGTTTTCTTATATATGTGAAATCATTAAGGTTTATGTTCAGCTTGAACATATGTAATGGCACTTATTTACTAAATAGTTGGATGAGAAGAGAATTTGTTGGGTGAATATGTTATCTGAGTGACGAGAGAAGAAGAATTGGGTGTGCCAGGGGGAGCCTGAGTGAAAGTGGAATGAAACTAAATAGGACTGAATGACAGAGGTCATTGTAGTAGTGAGAGAATAGTGTGTGGATTAGACAGTATAGATATAACAGGATAGTGTGTGTTTCAGACATTGTATGGCAGAATAGTGAGTGAGTCAGACGTTATTGTATGACAGAATAATGTGTGATCACACGTTATTGTATGACAGAAAAGTGAGAAGATTATACATTGTATGGTAGAATAGTGTGGGGTGTAGTTGTTATTGCATGATGCACCAAGCTAGTTCAGAGGTGAAGAGGCCGTTGTATGAGAGACAGAATAGTGTTTGGATCATACTTTATTATACGTTGGTGTTTCAGAATTTGCTAATCAGTCAAATGGTCTTCAATTCGATGCGCTCTAAGATATAGTAGCAACACCGTCGTAGAAGTTTGGGCAGTGGGACTTACCTGTGGGCCTTACTTGAACTTTGTAGAGGGTTTTAAAGTTTTTAGAGGTGACGTTTTTTCTAGCTTTTAAGAGGAAAGCAAACATTTTGGAGAGTGTATTAGTTTTATCATCTATGTTGTGTTACCAAGCATCACTAGAAATTGTGAGACCTGGAATTTGTAGCGACTTTGGGGCTTTTAATTATTACATGTTGTCCATGACTAGAGGATGTGCGGCACAGCATCATTTCCTTGATATGAACAGTAGTTGCGTCATATGTGGGCTGTTGAGAGGAAGTAGATAACCATGTACTTATTGTATATTCATCAAACAGTTAGGACAGTCTTATGTGTTCTACAGAATTAAGTGATAAGTGTTTATACTCCCCTATCTTATGTGATACACCCCCCCACACACACACACCGACTCAGCAAGCATCCCATATACCATTTTATTCCCCTACAAATATTTATGGTCGGCAAATCCAAAGAATATTAGTAAATACATGATGTCTGACCAGGAAATAAACGGCCACCAGCTTTATGGCACCATCATCACCGGAGAATCAATGGCCACCAGCATTATGGCACCATCATGGCCGTGTATCGGCGGCCACCAGCCCTATGGCACCATCATGATCGGGAATCAGCGGCCAGCAGGCTTATGGCACCATCATGGCCGGGTATCGGCGGCCACCAGCCTTATGGCACCATCATGATTGTTACTCACATCAAATACCCCCGACTTAACTTTTCCTCAATATCTCAGCCGTTCATAAATAACAGTTAAAACACACTTTCCCCACCCCCAACCAAACTTGGAGTACTTAAGATATCATAGAGTTTGTGTCGTTGGAGAGGGCCATATTGCACCATGCTTAAATGAAGTGGTTTAAGGGTAAACCTCTTATCCAAAATATGTGGCGTATTTATTGAAAGCATTAAATAGATGTTTATACTAGACACGGCCGAAACGTTGCTGATATCCGGGCCAAAACTATTGTTTTTTTTATGAAGTTCAAAATATCAAGTGATGAACTGGTGTGTGATGTAGGAAGGCAAGTTTCCAGTAAATCTGTCTATTCGGAGAACGTACTGGAGATCATACAGGTGGGAGGGAATCTCAAAGTTAGTAAAAATACAATATTTACGACTCTTTTCTGGATCGTGCAGATTCTGGAAATGAGAATATTAAGCGGGTAGTTGATAGGTCTGTTAAGTTTACGAGGAATCTGGTAAGAATATTGACATGGATACATGCATAACGAAGGTAAAGCTAGCGTAATCTAGTCAAAGAAATGAAATGACAGAACAAAAACCCAGAATAACAACAGAATACCTACCAACAAAACCAGAATTATACCAGCGAAAATATAAATACAATTTAATATGAGAAGGATTTTATCATAGAATGACAACGTGTCGGTAAATCTAAATGCGAAAATATAAATTCTGAAAGAATTAAAATCGATAGAAAATCTTTCTCTCGACCAAAGAAAGATAAAACGTAAAGACAACAAAACACCTCAATAGCTATTTTTAAAAATCATCGCAAGATAGGCCTTCTCAGATATAGAGGAAAAAGAATTAAACACCAATATCAGTAGAATAAATCAAATAATTTATGTAGCAGCCATAGTAATCACAACAGCAAAAAGGTGTATATTTCTTCAAAACGTCTCATATAAAGATATTTAAAACGAATATATTGAAGAAAAAAAAAACGATAGAAAATAGGACATTTCTTCAGATAGAGAAGAAATAGAAAATAATCAAATAGAAAAATGAAATATTTCACATTCTTGATTGTATTTGTAATCTCAGACTTACAAATACCTAGAAATTAATGAACTAGACGGAGTTTTACACAGACAAAGAAGAATATAAAATCAAAGAGCTCCAAAGACATGAGATTCCCGGTATTTCACAAATAATACGTCATTATAACAGCGAGAATGTTTCTTTAAAAAAAAATGTTTATCCACTAATCAAACCGATTTTAACCAGAATTGAGAAGAAAATAAATGGAAAACATTGCGGGTCAAATAACAAGAAAAATTGAAGGTTTTAGAGGAGTATGGACAGCACAAGGAGCGGGAACACCAATAAATATATAAGACTAGACCTGTAAAAGAAAGATATTACAAAGTAGGAACAACTAGAAAGTACTGGAAGTGAGAAAGGTCCAAACCTGTAGCCAAAATATCAAAGTGGTACGCTAAAGATATTTGCAACGATATTCAACAATTTAGTGAAAGTGCCACCAAAAAAACTCCCATATTTCTCAACGATGTAAAACCGCATTTTAATTCACAAAGATAAAAGAAAACATCCCACATCTAAAACTACAGGCCCATAACCTGCCTTCCTAGACTGTAAAACACATGTTATCATCAATCTTATTTGAAAAGATAGAAGCTCACACGCAAACAAAGCGTATATTCAGAAGAACGGAAGGGATGCTGCAAAAGCAAATATGGCTGTGACGAATCAGCTACAGATCACGAATACCATAACGGAAGCCTGCTGCAGAAAGAAAAAATAGACTAAACATGTATTGTAACAGTGTTCCACACACGATTGTTGAAACATTATCCAAGTGTAAGGTATCATTAAAATAACCAGATGTGTCAAAAATGTCAAGGGTTAATAGAAGCCTGCTGAACAGATGATAGTAAATGAGGAAATTACACAAGCAAAAGTAATTCCTACGAGAAAAGGAATATTCCAGAGGTACTCCCACACTCAATTCCTGTGTCTGTCGTTAACACCTTTAAATAATAGGATAAACCACACATACTGATACAAGTGAAATGATACGACGGTCAACCCTCAATTGTATATCATTGATATCCAGATGTATTTTGACAAATAACTGAAGAACCTGTTGAATATAGTTCAAAGATTCCGTAGGGAAATTAGTATGAAATTCAGTTTGTACAAATTTACCATTGAAGAGAAGAAAATTAATAAAAAAACAAAAAATAGAAACAGTTGTATCATATTAGATGAAGTGACAGATATAAGAGAATTAGACCAAACAAAGACATACAAATATTTGGGAACCAATGAACTAGACAGACTACAACACACACAAATAAAGAAAAGGTATGATTGGATATTATGGACGCATTAGATTGATACTTTAAATAGCGATAAATAGCAAATATTTATATATTAGATATCAATAATCTTGCCGCTCCAGTAATAACTTATTGTTGTGATTTAAAAACTGGAAGTTAAGTTAATTAGCAAGACCAGACAGAAAAACCAAGAATAATAATGAATGAATTTAGAATGCACCCGACAATTCATATTATATTCACCACGGATGCAGATAGTTAGGTGCTCTCTAGAAAAGTAGGAAACACTAGAAAAGTATTATAAATGATCTGCTACAAAGTCTAGCAAAGAGTAAAGGGAAATTTATTTCACAAAACATGAGCAAAACATAAAACTGATTTCAGCCTTTAAAGAGTTTAAAATAAGTTTAATAGAGGCTAAGCTTACAGGCATATTGTTCAGAGAAAACTGAAAAACCTTTTTTTTTAAAAACTTAAAAACTAATTAGATATGTAACTACAAGATGTCGTGCTAAGGCACTGCAACAAAAGCCCCTATATGTTGTTGAATACTTGATACGTGGAAGTGGATAAAATAATCTCAACAATAACTGAGAAGACCATAACTGAAATCTGGGAGCAAAACTTTTTTGATCGTGGGAAAAACTCAAAGCCTTCTCTCCTGAAACTCTTAGAGGTGTATAAAGAAGCAACGCTTACGGACGTCGTGAAAAAGGTTTTCACCTTTGATCTTTTTTCTGGGGAGAATACCAGCAACCTGTAGAAGCTGGGCCTTCTGCTCTCTTCCACCTGTCTGAGAGAACTCTTCTCAGTTCCCTCTATGGGGTATAACTCCGGAATAGCTCTGTGGTTGTTGGGAGTCATCACAACATGGGGTCCCATATCTGACTCCATATTTTTGCGCTTTCCTTCGCACTCTCTGTCATTCCGTACTCTGCCTCAGAGTGACAAGCCCATGGCCATTGTCAGTATCAACATCTCTGGGTGTGACCCTCGTATATGTTCCCATGACTGTAGCCTCAGCCTGAGCATAGGCTTGTGGTGTACCAGCTCTACTTGTTTTCTCACATCATCCTTGATTTTAAAGACCAAGCACACCCTTCAAAAATGTCCTGCCTCGCTCGAGGGACTACAACTCCTGCTGCCATTCACCCATCAAGGATTCTTCCAACTCCCTTCTCGAACGTATATTGGAAGCCTCCCTGATATTCGCAACACAGAGGTTTGTCGTTTTCCTCGGGGGGCAAAGAAGCCGTGTCCTTCACACCATAGATCCACCATATTTTCTCTCTTTTCTTGAAGCTTGGAAATATCAATACTCACAACGTTAGAAAAAGATGATATCTTTTTTTTTTGTCGGTGCCGTATTTAATGTTTAACTGTTTTTGTTCTTCTCGTGTAAGTTGGAGTTTTCAGCATTTCAATAATAAACATCCATTATTTTGTCTGAGAGTGTGCATCTAGGACTACCCTCTCCATTTGTTGCCTTATATAAGATGGTAGAGTTTTATTTGAGTGAGATTGGACTGTTATTTCTAGTGGCTCATGTCACGTTTGTAAGGAGGCGTACTTCTGATTCAGTCGACACTAGTACATGCTTGACACTTTCTGTTCTTGATTACAGAAAAATGAAAAAAACAAATCTCAGCTAATCAGATTTGAACGCAAAACTATACTTTTATGAGTAACCACATATTTCCAATACCTTGGGAATAAACTCCAAACAAATTCTCACAGCAAGAATATATATGGTTCACATACACATAATGAATTACGTCAAACTGTGTGCGGTAGTATATAATTAATTTAACTAAAAATATGTTTGTCAAAATAGCGCTGTATAGTCTATACGTCACATATTGTATACGAGGTGTCTACACCTAAATGAGTGAGAACCTGATGCTAGTATACTAGGCTTTGTGACGGTTTAATTAAACTATTTTAGACACTTCTCATTCATTCTCGGTTTTCAACCGAAATTATTTCCAAAGAAAGACTAATTGTATTTATATACAAACAATAACAGCTGAATATATACAAGATGGAGGATGAAATAAGTGTAAAGACAAAAAGAGGAATGAACAAGATATCTCTATTATAATATTGGAGAAACTTTAAGGAAACAAATCCAGATACGTAACAATATATAAGTGTAACATATATTGTGGTAAACGGTAGAGAAACTCACACAAGGGATTCTCTCCGAAAATAGAATCAATTCTTCTTATTCATGAGAATTAAATAGAATACTAAAGTAACTGACATATCGATTGTGTAAATAATGGATAATGAGTTGAGTCAAAATAATAAGAGTAAACCTTGGATAATAATTTAGAATTTCGGTTGGACAATTATATATTAGTAGAATATAGCGAAATACTTCAGTCTACCATCATCTGCAAAACTGCTGGTATCGATAAACTGCCAATGTAATAGCTTAAGTTGTAAAGAAAAACATGAATGGATTAATACATACAAAATATAGAATCTCTGTTGATAGACGAATATTTCAAAGATATTCTCTTTTGTCGTTTCGATGCTATTTAAACCCAAAACCTGATAAAACCAAACTGGCTACGAATACAATAAATGAGGAGAAGATAAAGAATCAAATACTGTATATCGAGGATATACAATTCTTTTTAAAAGCGTAATAGCAGACTAGAAACAATACGAGACAATGTTTTAGTCAGATAATTTATGAAAATATTCTTCGGTTTTTATGTAAATATACAAAGAGCAACATTAAGCGAGGAAATATTAAATTACACATTATGCATGACTAGATAAGGATATAAAACTTAATTAGAACAATGCCAAATTTAGAAATAGTTTTGAATAAATGATCAAAATAAGATACAATAAAGGAAAAAGATAAAGTCCAGTAAACATATATTACAGGCACATTACAAAAGTACTCAGAAAATACATAGGAATGGGGTGAGGATTAATCTAAACCTAGACAATGCAAATAATATTATGTGGAGTAGTGGTTTATTAGAGTGTTGCACTCACGATCGTAAAATTGTAGGTTCGATTCTCGGACCAGACACTGCGTTGTGTCCCTGAGCAAAACACTTCATTTTACGTTGCTCCAGTTTACTTAGATGAAAATGTGTTGTTACCGGATATACGGTGACGCTTCTGTCAGGAGTTTTAACCAATACATAGTATTCAGCAACAGGAAAATCAACGGAAACGTAGTTTCCTTTGGTTGGATTAGAAAGATCTGCTATGTTCTTCAGATCGATTTTTTCTTTTTTAAAACCCCAAAAAAACGTATAATAGAAAGAAGCGAATATTCAAGAATACCACATAGTAGGATATCCCAAGCCACAGAACATATATACATATCACTGCTTGGTATATTGCATATATCGTCTGCACATCACATATATCGTATGTACATCACATATATCGTATGCACATCATATATGTAAGTGGGGATGAAAACCTGGTCAGCGTTAATTGACTCAATCATTCTTCACGCACGTTCGCCAAACAACAATGCAAATATAATTATAGCATGCTAAATTGACAAAAAGATAAAATACGCGTGCGATATCTTTGGTATAGATAGTGAGGGAAAAGGGTAATAAAAGATAAAGGAATTATTAAGAAAACATAGTTTGAAGAAAGGGAAGTGATTCTGGAAGTGACAGAAATATAGAAACAACTCCTAGCAGAACGTTTATGAATATATTGTGTACATCAATTTGAATCATTTATTCGTAAGGAATAATAAAACTATTTAGACACCAATTGAAAAAATATAATATTCAGAGATACAGAACATTAAGAGATATTAGTAAACCAAGCAGATATTGGAGAAAGTAAAATAAATAGGAAAAAGTATATGCCAGCAGTGGTCGACTCATGAAAGACTTCGCCAGTATAATACATTCCTTGATATTGAAGATACTTTACTTAAACAAAAGCCCCAGTATCAAGGCAAACACAAACAAGCCTCGCCAAAATAGAAAATACAAATATTACAACAAAATAATAAGAAGATAATAACATTCTTTGTTGTCACTGTAAGAAGCAGAGTTCTACAGAGAAAGTCCTTATCGCCACTACACTTTAGATCTGGCGCCATTTACAATTATGCTCAATGAAACCTTCCGTGTGAATTTTAATTATCTTAGAATGGAGTACATTAGAGTAATATAGAAACCGAACTAAAATTGTAAGATTATGGGTATGAATACACAAGACATCAAAGTGATAAACTAGAGCTTCAACACAATTAATTGGTAGTTAAGCGAATTGAAGAGTTCAAAAGGATTCACACTGCATTCTGGACACAAGATCCTACAGCTATTTCTTCTTAGCTGAAAAACAAGAGATCATTGTAGCTAACCAAACATCTCAACCAACAACATAAATATACCACACACACACACACACACACACAGACAGAAGTAAAAATATTCAGAGTTATATTCAATACCTCGACAACAGGAACACACCACGTGAAGAAAAAAGACGTCAAAATAGAAAAACGGCGTAAAAATATACTTAGAGGAGTCACAGAGTCACAGGTAACAACATATTTATCCAGCAGAGAGAAAGAACAATGGTATATAAACAATACATTATATCCATCATGATTATATCATCTCTGCCAGAGACCTTAATATATCCACAACAAATCACAGTACAAAGCAATAGATTTCGCATAACCACAGATTTTGCACAGGGCACACCTCTTGGTCACCAGCACAACGAAGGAAAAATACTAAAAAAGAAAAACCACCCAGATATATGAGGGACATAGTTTGTTGCCGCAGTAAACTCCAGGCGTCACACTCCCTGCACTTCATTTACTAACATCCATTAATACGCAGGTATATCTAAAACACTGCACTAGTACTACTGCTAATTAAGTCTACCACCCAAGGAGGCCACGATGGGATTTGAACTCACAATGCAAAGAGCCGGAATAAATACCACGAGGCATCTTCTCCTCCGATGCTCTAACAATTCCACCACTCCACCGCCCTAGACTGGTACTTTATTTTATCTACCCCGAAAGGATGAAAGGCAAAGTTGACCTCAGTGGGATTTTTGAATTCAGTGTATATTGAGCCTGAACGAATACTGCAAGGCATTCTGTCCGACGATGTGCCAACGACTCTGCCATTTCATGTGTGATAATAAACAATTCTTACATTACCCAACTGTCACTAATTTATCGTGGAACGATACAGTCAACTGAATTGAACAGTTCTAAATGTATCGATTCTGGAGGGAAGAAAGGCAAATTCTTATACCATTGCAGAAATTGAAATCACTATTTGTGTTTGATAAAACTAAATACTGATATTTATATATTTAGTCCAGCATTCGACCATTTATCATATTCCATCGTCCTGCTGCTTACCATAAAAATCATTTCTAGCATAGGCACAATACCATCATATTTGCGTGCTGGAGATGATAGATGATCAGATGGTTTCCACGATGAGATTTTAGTTGCTCAATCAACTGAAGAACCTACTTGTTAAATTAATGTTTAAGTGACTGAATATTCCACAGACACGTTAAATTATAGTGTACGTGGCTGAGTATTTCATAGACACGTGTAACCTTAACGGAATCCTCAGGCAAAATCAGCGTGACTCAATCAATATATGACAAGGCAGGACCTTTGCATTACAGGTACAATCCATCTGATGGCTTCCACACAATTTCCGTCTACCTTATTTCACTCACAAAGCTTGGATAGACCAGAAGCTATGGTAAAATACACTAGCCTAAAATTCCACGCAGGATCTCATGATTGCGAACTCGGGACCTCGTGATTGCGAAGCGAACGTTTTAACGACTTGGTCATGCTTGCGTCTATATAGGCGATATCGACTTCAGTTAATGACAGGTACTTATATCATCGGCCCTGCAAAGTCGACGCTGGCATGCTTTGAACTCAAAGTGTAACGGTGTACATAAATATCGCTGGCCATGTAACTAGACCCTCTATGTGTTCCTCCCACTCAGCAACACTTCTACTTCCATAATAATGCAAAGATAGTGTGCTGTTAAAAATCTAAAAGTAACACCACTATGAAACATGTTATATATCTACCATAGTATTGTTTTAATCTGTTATGTGTGTCATAGGTACTTTATATCAAATAGTAAATTTTAAAATGCTAATTCAATTTAAACCAAAGAAATCTTACAGTAGGACACATCACAACGTTATTAATTGTATATCTCAGAGATGTGTAGTTAAACGATGCATACACTCCTCAAAACGAAAGGTGCAAGCATACACAGTGACAGACACGCACGCATAAGCACATACACACACACACAAACACACGTATATTTCGGCCAAGCCTATATGTATATAGTAGTCTGCTTAATCACACATCATACATGTAGTTATCATTGGATGCATACAAATGTGTATGCATATATATATATATATATATATATATATGTGTGTGTGTGCGTGCGTGTGTGTGTGTGTGTGTGCGCTTATGTACGTGG